>VYZX01028694.1:22116-37432 GCA_013401335.1 Brachypteracias leptosomus | reverse complement strand
GGGAAAAAAAAGTGGGGGAATCTTTGACAGCAACAGAGTTTGCTTATCCGAACTTTTTTAACCACTCAGAAACTCTTCTCGTCTCTGATCCCACCGCTGTAACCGCAGTTCTGCATTCAGACTACCACCCCCACCCCCTGCCCCAGCCTCCGCTCCCCACATCCCCGGACTCTCGATCCACCGGCGCAGGGACGAGGCGGGTCCGCGGGCGCGGAGCAGCGGCGGGGTGCTGCGGAGGGGCCGGCAGCACGAAACCGCCCTCCCGCCCGGCTGCCAGGGCTGAGCGCATCCCCTGACCCCCCTTTCCTCAACCCGAACCGGGGGCAAGTCTGAGGAGCAGCCCTCGGGGACCGGGTGGGCGAATCTGGGGAGAGAGCTGCAGAAGAAAACATTTCAAACGCATCAGATGACAGCGGAGAAGGGGAGAGGGGTCAGGGCGAGGTGCATGAGTGCATGTGCGTGTTTGTCCATGTGTCACACTCCACCAGACACGCAAGCCTGTGACTTGTCTGCAGCCAGCTATTTGGGTGTCATCAAAAAGAGATGTAGAAACACTTTGAGCAGGGGAGCCAGAAGGAAAATTCAGATCAGGAAATCAACACGACAAACCTTTTGTGGAAAGTACAGGAAGGGAAGTAGTGTTTGGTGTTTGCTTGTACACAGACGTGCAACACTGACAGATGACAGCAGTGCTCTTGGCTGAGAAGTACACTGTCTTTGTCTCACATGGTTTGCACACACATGCACATTCCTCCTTCTTCCTGCTCTGTCTGCTGCTTCTACAGGACAAAGCAAACCATCCTTTATGGGCATCATCTTCCCTTCCCCCTTTGCCCTCTTTTTTCTTTCTCTTTCTTCCTTCCTTCCTTTCTTTCTTTCTTTTACTCTTCCCCCTTTATGTGTGGTTGTTCTTTATTTTGGTGTCAGAAAACACCTATTTTGACATCTCTAATTCTGTCCCCAGCGCAGCAGTGGCCAGACCCAGACTGCGAATGCTCAGCAGGCTTTTGCTTAGCATTTTGTACTCTTGTTAGCTTTGAAGAGGAGTTGTCCTTTCTGAGCAAATGCCAGTCCTATCAGTTCATGTCTCCCCATCAGGCAGGGCTGACAACATCCCTATTGTATGTGTATGCCATCTCTTTCCCATTTCTAGAGGATTGGCTGCTCAGTTACAGCAGCCAGGACTGTCTGATTATGGCTGGATCTTAGACTCTCTGTTGAGCCTCAGCTCCTCAAAGCCTGGTTTGTAGGGTGACCACACTAAGGATTAGTCGGCCTAGCACTCGTTGTCAAGGCTCATTGTATGGCTTCAGTTATTTGTGACAGGACTTTTCAGCCCATAGCTTGTTCATATCCCGTGTCCAGCACAGTATACTTAACATGTCTATCTTCTCCCTATGTGCCTGATGGTTTGCAATACTGTCACTGGACCTCTTTCTCAGCAGTGTCATGTTGTAGCAAAGGGAAATGAATGAAACCACCCCTTGTTATCTTACAGGAGCTGGATTCAAATTTGGGGAATTTGAGAGCTTAGCAGAGAAACCCTAGAAGGGGTGCCACTTGGATTTTTTTGACATGGCTTTCTCTGCTGCTTTGAAGACCTTTTCCAGAGCTTATGG
This sequence comes from Brachypteracias leptosomus, assembly GCA_013401335.1. Lineage (NCBI taxonomy): Eukaryota > Metazoa > Chordata > Aves > Coraciiformes > Brachypteraciidae > Brachypteracias > Brachypteracias leptosomus. The sequence continues at coordinate 35,813 of VYZX01028694.1, read as the reverse complement.
AAACCCAGGACCTCTGCATAGTTGTTTAATTCATTTTCATCCATACTTGGTAAAATTAGACATTTTGGTATGTGCTGCAGGTGTGGGCTGAAGGAGATGTCACATTTTTTTAAAAAAAGGTACAGCACAACAGTGCTGCCAGTGTTGGAGCATCACAGCCTCCCTGTTGCTCTCATCTGGAAAGCAGGCAAGTGTCACACCTCCTGTCCATCATGGTGCAGAGGGACATATTCCTCATGCTGCAAGTACGAGCAGTGTTTGTGCTCACCCTCTTCAGGGGGCCTCTGTCATGCTCATCAAGTGACTGTTTCTCCTGTGTCTCACTTGCCTTTATTGCTCCCAGTCCATCCCTCAAGCTACAAAATGTTCCACTTAAAGTGTTCACAATCTGACTGTGGTTTTTGAATGCTTCTGGAGGAGAAGGGGAAGAAACGATGTCACAATGACCTTGAATTATCTGTACATCGTGATTTTGTTACAGAAGAGAGTACCTCTTCTTGCTTTTGTTTGTTAGGCATGATGTAATTATGAAAAAGCTGTTGTGCTGGTTCAGCCATCATAATTTTATGCTACTATCAGTTGCCTGATCACACAGGCCAACACTGAACTCACCAACATCCTTTTGGAAAGTCTTCTTTCAAACAATCCTGCCACAGGTTCCCATGGGCCCAGCTCCTCTGCTGCCCACTGTGGTGCCAGCATCACCTGCTGGACACAGCAGATAGAGATGGCTCCCTCAGGGGCCCTTCACATGGAAGGACACCACCGAGACAGCCCAGCAAGATGCAACCACCTCCAACAGAAGCCACACCCAACAGGAAGCTCTTCTGACTGATCAGCTTCTGGTTGATGTAGTCCTGGCCTCACCCACCATCCCAACCATGACCACCTGGGTGAGGGCAGAGCCTGAAGCCAGTGTGGGAAACAAAACATTCTGATGGATTGTGACTCATCCACAGGTCAATTCCAACTCGGGGCCCACAACTCAGGCCCCAGCACTTCAGAAGATTATTGAAGATGAGGTGAATGTGCATTGCTTAGGCTTTGCTCTCCTCTTACACACGGTTTTGTGGTCATCCAGTGCAACGACCTGTGATTGATCTGTTTCTGGGTTGTGGTATCTTTGCCGAGCTACACATTGCTGAAAAGGTAGATGCACAAAATAAGTACCCGCTTGTGTCTGATCTTAATATTATTCCTTACAGCAAACCATTTTCTCTTGTCTCTGCTTTCTCTGGGCTGTCCCTGCGCCACTGTGGGTTGCCTATGGCTGCAGTCCCTCAGGGCACTTGCCCTTCTTCACCATGGAGGCTTCCAGGGCACATCTCCCACCCTGTGGCTGCCTCCTGGGCTGAAGGGACACCTGCTACTGCTTTCTTCTGTGGCAGGAGGAGTTGGGACATGGCCAGCATCAAGGCAGGTTTCAAGGAGCTGGCTGAAAATGAGGGAAATGGAGCTTAAAAGCAGCCCAACTGCTTAACTGGGATAGATAGCTGAGTAACCCCTGTCACTGTGAGGGGAGGCTTTGGCCTTGACACTCCTGCTCCACCTGGAAGATCTTCCCTGGCAGTGTCCCCTCCACCACAAGGCATCTGCTGGGTGGTTGCGACTGCTGGTCAAGCCATAACCCACCCTGTGGAAAGTCTCAGTGCTTTAGCAAGGTTAAAGTATTAAGTAGCATTTGGGGAAATCGCTTGAGGAAGGGCGAAGGTGGCAGCACCCAGCAGGTCGTTCTTTGGCGGGGAACATGGCCAAGCTCTCTTACTCACTGTAATACACCGTGTCAAAGATCTGGCTCCTTATCAGACACTGCATTTAAAAAGTATTTCACTTAGAAACATAATAGTAAATATTCTTCGCCAGTTGAGGGCTGCTTCCCTACTTTATTATTGTTTTTTCCCCTCTCACTACTTTTATATGAAGTAGTTCTGATATCCTTCATCAGAGAAAATGTTGAATATTTTTAGAAAAATATTTGTTCTGATGGAGTTTATGATGTAGTCTGCTATTCAAATTTACGGTTAGCTTAATTTGGTAGGTTAGATAAAATGGCTTTTGATGACATCGTGGCAATCACATAAAGCCATACTTTCGGGCATGTTTGAACAGCTTACCAAAAAGCGTTTGGAAACAAAAAGTGGGTATAATAAAATGCAGAATAGAGTTGGAAAGATTGCCAGGTTAAAAAAACTCACACAGTCCAAACCCTAAACTAAAAGACAAGTTTATAGGTATGCTATGGGAGTGTCTTAATTTCCCCCAGGCAGAAGAGACACCAACTTTGAGGTCGGACTTGAAGAGGAAAGGTAAGATGTACTTAGTGCTTCTTTTTTGAAATCATGAGGGAAAAAAGTGTGTGATCAAACCAATCCAGTAGAAAGGAGAAAAAGGAAAGCCCTCCAGCAGGTTTCTCTTCCAGGTTTCTCTCCCTTTCTTTGGGAACCTTGCTTCCCAGGAGAGCAGTGTGCCTGCTGGTTCTGCTGGTGATGTGTCACCCTGCTGAGTGCAGGCACAGCCTGGTGCAGTGAGGAGCAGGCTCCTGTCCAACTACTTTCACTGATGGCATTGATGCAATGAGGACAGTATGCTACATAAACCAGTTCTCCATTCAGCTGGGCTACCCCTACACCATCAACCCTAACTAGCTATGTTCCATGGACTACTGTGGAACATGTGTTTATGGAGTTGCTTGTGGTAACTACAGCCATTGGTCTCATGAATGAACTTTTTCCACACTGATGTATCTCAGATTTTCTGTTTGCTGTGTACTGGACCTATTTTTCAGGCTTTTCATGGGCAGAGTTTACTCATGTCACTATTTCTGGGGATAAGAGCCATGCTGCTGTCCTTTGTTTAGCATCATACTATTTAAATGAATATATTCCCCATGCACCCTTTGGGGAGAAGAGAAAGAGGCCTTTTAGATTGGGCAGACAGAAGTTGCTGGAGACAGAAGGAGATCTTTCTGCAGCTGATTTCTCTGTCTGCCTGCTACTGAGTGACGATAGCTGATTTTGGCTATTGTTTTCCCTCCTGATTTCTGAGACAATTTTCACACAGCCCATTTGTCTTTAATTTATTTTCCTTTTTGCCTCAGAGCACTGGGAATGCAAGGGGCTATGAACACTTTGTGGCAACCACTTTGCAATGAAATGAAAGCCCAAATTAAAGCAGGGAGGCTCAGAAAACACTGTGTAATAAGAACAGCCAGGAAGTTATTTTTGTTGTCTCAAATTTTAAAAGCTACTGAACATACCTGTGATTATAAGTGAGCTGTAGGTCAACAAAAATGGCTGTTAGTGCTTTCATTATGATCTCAATTGTTGGGAGTTTACATAGCACAAACATTTGCTTTGTGGTGAAAGTACAGCATGGAAGCCTTTTTTGATCTGCAAGCAGTGACAAAAAACCCACAACTTTTTTGCTTTGTTTTCATCCCCTCCAAACACACTTTACAAACTGGGTTACAGCGGGAGCTATCTGATGTTTGAGCTATAAAACATGGCATGAATATAGATGACATTGGCCACTCCCACTTTGCTTGGTTTGGGAGAAAACTCTTTTTAAAAGGCACGATAAGATCTCTTCTGAGTGTGCTCAGTAGCAGACTGCACTGTCTGCAAAAAGACGAGAAGCCTGAAATATGGGCTTTGCCTTGTGTGTAGCCCTGCGATGAGTAATGGGCAGAGACACTTCCTCTGCTGCTCTGAGACCTGGGAGACAGCAGAGAGAAGCTCAAAAGATGGCGAGCGTGAAGATTTTGAGATTCTTCACACAGGGCCAGGGAACAAGGAAAAGTCTTGAGCTGCTTTTCTTTTTTCTTTTTTTTTTTTTTTTTCCCCCAGTTAAAAAGGCTCCTCTTCCCCCACAGAAAAGAAAGGCAGCCCACTTGTGGCTTCTTCAGGCCTTCCCAAAGAAATCAGCAGTGAAATGCTGAACAGCTGGGCTCCTTCTTGGCACTCCACAGAAAGGGGGGTGAGAGAAAAAGATTTCCAGATACTAAAGCAGAAGCTGCAGCTGCTGCTAGGGCAGAAGTTTTCCTGGGAACTAGCAGGTAGGGAGCTTTGTAGTGCCTGGGCAGGCTGAAAAAACAGCAGTGGGCACAGAAATGGGTGTGATGGGTAGCAGCATCAATGCCTGCCTAGCCAAGAGGGCCAGGCAACACTGGCTGGCATGCAGGAAAGGCTGTGGCTGCCCAGTCTGTATCAAATGATAGGCTGTTTCTTTAGAAAAACCTGTCTGTGGGTTTTCCTAATCTGCCAAAGCACAATGAAACACCACATGTTCCACTTTTGGGCTGTCACGCCTGCTGAGCTATGGTACAAACAGTAAGTAATCCTGTATTTGCAGATGATATGATCATACAAAAGGAAGGCATCTTTAGGTCATTTAGGCATTCCTTAAAGTTTTTTTGTGCTTGACTTGGAAGGATGAACTGGAGTTGACTACTATCTTCCTACCCCAGAGCCTTCCCAGAAGACTCACTTTTTGAGGCTCTCTCCTTCTTTCTTTGTACTTATCCACACCAGCTCTCCAAATTTTTAGTCTTGCACATTTACTTCAGGTCTCCATTCTGGGGATGTTTGCATGGAGTTTACATGAGGATTAGAATTTAGCCTTATGCGTTTTCTTAGAGATGTAGAAAACTTACATTGTTGCAGAACTTCACCTTCCCTCAAATGCCAGGTATTACTGAAAAAATGTGAGTATGCTGAAACTTCTCTAGCTTAGAGACTTATTTTTATATGTGATTTTTTAAAAGAGAAAAAATATTTTGCCTTTCTCTTATTCTGATAAGTTACTGGCTTATCAAAGGTTGACTTTTTTTTCCTAGAACACTTCTTCAGCTCAGAAATGTTCTGCTTTCCCAGTTAAGGTTTCACATTGTTACAAGCAACCAAAACCACTGGTCTTATGACAGGCGATATGAGGGAACTGTGAGTACGAGAGGAAACCACACGCAGTTGTAATCAACAGCATCATTTCCATAAGTCCTAACACCTGTTAACCCCAGTCAGGTGTTGGCACTTTAAATACCCACTCTGAGAGGATTACTTTTGTTGGGATTGAGTGTTTTTTCATCTTGGGAAGCTGGGGGTTTAGACAGACTTTGCTCCGTCTCAAAAATGCATTGCAGAGGAGGAGTTTGTTTTGGTTTTAGTAATTTGTTTTATTTTATTTTCCATCTTTTTCCTACCCCTAAGGGTAGTGTGAGTGTGCACACATATGGGTGTGTGTATACACAGAAAAATCTGATAACCTGTGATTCTTTTGGTGGGTTTCATGCTTGCTGGAATCTTTCTTCTCTTCAACTGAGGTAATTATTTAGTTGTTCACCTTTCTTAGTAATTTCTAATAATAAGCAGAGTTAAGCTTTGAGTTCAGATCCAGAAAAGGACTTTAAAGCTAAGTAGCTCAGTTCAAGAAGGTATGCTGTGGATACCTTAGATCCATAGAATTGATGCCTTAGCCTGTTTCTCTGTCTCTCAGATGGCTTCATGGTGCAGGTGGTGTTAGTTGATGTCTTCTAGTAGCTATCCTTGCTGGTGGGATATCAGCTGCTTTTTCACTGTCTAATGGGAGTTAGGAAGAACCCACATGCTTAAGGATTGGACTAGGCTGGCCTAAGGTTTAAAGGATTTTAGCTGTGGGTATCGTGGTAGGTAAAAACCTGTGGACTGTTCTTAGCTAACAATACTTTTACTATGCATAAAAATTCTGCTCTTCTGTTGTCTCATGACCTCCCTTAGTCATAGTTTTGGCAATTTGTGTGCATATCTGAGGTGCTGGGTTTCCTGTTTTTGTGCTATCATTTTGTCAGCTCTCTAGCTGGCATAAAGTTTTCAAGGGAAGGTGGCACCTGGGTTTTTTAGGGTGTCTTTGTTTCTGCTCTTTGGTGCAGTAGCCTTTTGTTATTTCTGTGCCTTTTTTTTTTTTTGTGCAAGAAAGGAAGGCAAAATAAGTCTCTTCCCTCCATTCTAGCTTTATTATTAGATTCTCTGATACTGTACTGAGTGCATCCAGATTGCTATATTTCTGACTTAATAATATAACACTTTGAATACACAAGAGATTTGTGCTCTGTTCTTATAACAAAGCAAATAACTGGAAAAAATTCATTTGCTTTATCCTTTCTTATTTTGTCCCTATCATAAATACGTCAAACTCTTCACTTTTCTCTTTCTAAAGGTTAGACAGTCCTAGTTCCAGCAGTAACACAGAACATGGTGTTTTTGGGCAAAGTAAATCTGAATTTTAGTGTATTACAGAACTTTAAGCTTATATTAACAGGCTAGAGTTTAAAAGATCTTTAGCAAACCTTGGAGTTCTAACTCATTGAGCTGTTATATTTATTAGGGATATTATACAATAGCTTCCATTCCAAGTATTTTATAAATGTTTTTTGAGATTAAAGCATATCTGTGTGTTCTTGTTGAATAAAAGACGCTGATTGTGCTAATACAACGTACACTGTTTGAAAATCATTGTTTGATGCATAGTCCAGAATATCAATTGGGTATCTGGAGGCTGCTGCATCTTTGGTGGGGTCTTGTTAAATGTACCTGTAATACAGATATTAAAATGTACCCTCCAGGTCTGTAAAAAGTCTGACCTGAGGGTAAGGAGGGAAATATAATAATAATACACTTAAGTGTCAAAATTAGTGCTCAGATTCTTAACTTCTGGCAGTGGTTGTGCTGATACAACCCATAGATATGTTAAGTGCTCACTGCTTTTATTAGTGTCAATGGAATAAAGATGCTGTGGAGTGGCACAATTATAAACATTGTTTAAGAAGAGTAAATTTTATAGTGTGGGTGTCAAGAGGATGGGGCCAGTCTCCTTTCAGCGGTGCCCAGTGATAGGACGAGGGGCACAAGGAAGTTTCATCTCGACATGAGGAAAAACTTCTTCTGGTTTTTTTTTCTGTGAGGGCGACAGAGCACTGGAACAGGCTTATAAGAGAGGTAGTGGAGTTTTCTGGAGACTTTCAAAACCCTCCTGGACATGTTCCTGTGTGACCTGCCCTAGGTGAACCTGCTTTGGTAGGGGGGTTGGACTAGGTGATCTCCAGAGGTCCCTTCCAACCCCTACCATTCTGTGATCTTATTTGGATAATAATGCTACTTTTACTTTGTCATCCTAGCTGATCCTTACATGTGAAAGTAAAGTAAGAGGCTAATGCTTTCTTCTATCTGCAAAGTAGAAATGCCATTTTTCTTAAATAAACTTCAGCTGAGAACTCTTGGACCAGGGAAGAATGTAAGTGATTTGGAGGCAAAATGCAAGACAATAATTAGAACACAGATTTCTCCACCTGCTTTCGGCAACCATTTGCCTTTTGTCCTAGTCTGTATGACTGATATTAGGAAGATTTAATGGAGATTTTCAGGTTTCTGTTAATGTTTTTGACATAGCAACATACTGGCTTCTCTACCATTGTTGTTTGGCATCTCAGAGGGTTTCTGGTGTACCAAGGCTATTTAAAGTCTGAGGTGCTTTGGTTCATGCATAAATAGAAGCTGTCAGGACAGTTTCAGGTCCTCAGCTGAGGGCTGCCATATACTTTCAGCATATTCTTGGCTGTCTGAAGAAGTTCACAGTTGATTAGTTGAATGACATGGAGGGATTTTCCTCTTTCATTATGCACATGGTGACTTAGCAGTGGGCGAGAATAAGAATGATGAGATGCAAGGAGAAGCAAAATGTTAACTGAAGCCCACAAAATGTCAGGTTTGGAGGCATTCAAAATAAGAGGAAGGACTCCTGTTTCCTTTTCTTAAGTGGAATTATCTTTTAGGTATCAAATTAAGGGTACGGCAGCAAAGTGGCCCCTTGTTCCATCCTCATAGTGTTTAAATATTTGATTTGTCACTGTTCTAGAGGTAGTTTTCATTGTTTAGAGGTTGTTCTCTGCTTCTCTCAAAAGCCAAGCTTTTTTTGTACTGACTTAAAGGGGATGCCTAAAATTGCTTGTTGCTTTTGAAAGTCCCTTTTTTTTTTGAGTAGTACTGATGGATCCCACCAAGTATTTTCTGTCATTTTGCAAGTGTTTTTTAAATTCAGCATCCACTAGAGAGAAATGGTAGTTAATAGCTTATTGGCCAGGGCAAAGGTTTGTTTCCTTTTGTTATTAGTTCTGTGTCATCACAGAAAGTAGACTGACTTTATTTTGAGTTTGTCTTTTTTTTTTTTCTCTAGACATATTGGGCTGCATATCTCAACATAACAAATTATTCTATGTGCTGTAGTTTCAAGTTTTTCATGTAGAATCCAAGTTCTAGCATCAGAATTCAATTAACTGATAGTTTGATTTGACTGAAAAATTAATGGTCCAGAACAGAAACCTCATAGTAGTTTTTTTGAAGTTCTTATTTTCAGTACTCCCAGATTTTTATTTAAAACAGATTCAGCCCAGTAACATAAAACTACATATTTTCTCATCATTTAAACATACATAATGATTAAATTTAACAGCAATTGTTTGCTTATTGCTCCTTTTGGCTGCATAGGTATCTTTCTTTATTCATAAAGCTAATTCCTTGGCTATAAGTGGCACTATACAGGCTTGCTGTGAGAAATTTCTTGCTACTGTCTGTTGCCCTTTTCAGGAAATAATGATTTGCCAAGTACAAATCATATTCTATAATTATATGTCATCTTCAATGACAGCTTGAATGTTCAACTCCTGTTTATGCTTGAATTGGACATATTGATTTTTCATTTTAATGATAAACAGATTGGCATGTAATACATCTGATGTTACATCTGCTTAAAACGTGTTAAGATCACTGAATAAAAAAAAGTTTGCAATGTAGGCTAGTGGAGGCATTCAGGCCAAACATAAACTGAAAATGCACTCTACTCTAGGTAATTCACTCCAAAGGAGTCTACAGTTCCTTTCATCTGGTATCCTTGCAGGCATATTTATAATTTTCTTTTCTGGTTTGCTTTCAGTCTGTCTTTTGGCCAGAAGAGATTTTGCAGCCAAGAATACTTGGAGTATTTAAAAAAATTTACTGTGGCTTTACTTGAAAAATGTTTTTGGTTTTGAATTTCGATTTGTTCTCATTGTCAGAATCTACTGCAAGTTAAAATGGAAATTGGCCAAACTGCGCAGTTTAACCTCTTGTTACCTGTGCATTCATTCCTAAATGATTTTATTTTTGGCGGTGTTCTATAGAGCTGTACAAATGCACCTTAACATTTTTTGAATGTGTGCTGTACTGACTGTATTAAAAATCCCTTCTACTCAACTGTTGCTTTGGATAAAGATGAAGGCTTTCAGGAATACCCCAATTTTGCTGATGTCCACCTAACCCTTTAAGAATTCTTTAGAGTGTAAACAGAAACCTTAAAATAAGTTTTACTTCAAATTTTCTTGTGGACTTACATGGCAAACTGAGCACTTGGCTTTATTATGTGCTGTCCAAAAGTTACATGAAGTCCAGTTGTACTGGACTTATTTTGAGTAGGCACTGCGATGTAAATGCTTGTTTCCAAGTGCTTTTCTTATCAGATAGCAGTTATAAAATAAAAATATATAGAAATATATATATATGTACACACATGCACACTGTTTGTTTACAGTAAAAAGCAAAATATTTGTTTTATGAATGCTTTGGGTACAGCAGTTTTAACTAGAAAATGACTGGTATCCTTTGACCAAAAAAACCCAAACAAAAAAAAAACAAAAGAAAATCCTCACAAACCATAATGGTGGAATGGGTTGTTGTAGTGGGTCTGTCTGAGCTGATTTTCCCCATACAGACTGGAAGCCAGAAAGTGTTGATAACACACACCCTTGTTATGACTCCCACACAGCACCAAAGGTGCGGGGTGTGTGTGGGGGGGCAAGATTTGGGAGGGGATACAACCCGGACAGCTGACCCGAGCTGACCAATAGGATATTCCATACCATATGACATCAGCTCAACTATAAAGGGAGGAGGACAGGGGGATTCCGGGAAGACATTTGTCCAAGCAACCGGTACGCGTTCTGGAGCCCTGCTTCCCGGGACAGGCCCGACACCGCCTGCGGATGGGAAGTAGAGAGTAACGGCTTTGTTGCTTTTGCTTTGCGCGCACGCGACCTTGCTTTCTCTGCTGTTTCTTAAACTGCTTCTTATCGTAACCCACGGGTTTTCCTTTTCCATCTTACTCTCTCCCCGCTTGCCTTGCTGACAGAGGTTTTGGTGGGGGGCGGGGGGAGTGATAGAGGGACTAGGGGTGGGCACCGGGCACCCAGCCAAGGTAAACCCACCACAGTTGTGAATGTAGCAGCCATCTCAAGCTGAAAAGTACTGAAAGATTACGTAAGTATTTACAACAAAGACCTTATGCTTCCTGCTTTGTAGTTTGCAAAACATGGACTGAACACTTTGGAGAATCTTGAGATTTGTACTTCTGTGCTTCATGTCACAGAACATCTCGAGGTCCTTCTCGTTCAATGAGACCATCACATGTGCTGTGTCCTGAAGTATCTTTGTTCATGGTGATTTTTTAAGGCTATTTCTTCCTTGAGATTCCCATAATTTGACACCTGAAGACAAGGTATGTAGCCCCATACCCCAGAAGTATGTAATTTTTCAAATAAAGTGTGAACAATTTCAGAGCAACAACAGTCATTTTGCTGCTCAAAGTGGGGTAAACCCCAAATACCTGGTGTCCCTGCCCTATTTCCCACCAGTCTCTTTAGCAGGCTTTTCATAAACTCACCTTGGTGTGTGTGTGTTCAAGTTTGGTCTTCAACAATAAAATGATGCAATGATTCCTCTGAGAGGTCCAAGGGCACCAGGTTTCCCTGGTTAGTTGGTTGCTGGTGTTTACTCTCTTTGGACCTCATGCTCTTTTTTTTTTTTGTATCTTACTGATCCATTTCTCTTTTGTTAATCCTTCCTGTTCTCTTTGATCTCATTTTCCTTGTATTTTCAGGATGCTACTTTTATAACTACAGCTGTATTTGATCACACAAAGGATATGCCCGTGGTTCTATGGTCTTTGAGCATGTGCTACCTGTATTACTGAAGATTCATAGAATTTAAGACTCTATAGATTCGATGTGTTTCTGTAATTTATTCAGCTGCTACTGTGCAGAGCCTGGGAAGTACAGTCTCCATGCTTGTCTTAAAATTTTCTTTTCTTAATACCTAAATTCTGTATTGATTAGTTGAGATCAGTTAATAGGGAAGATGTAGAGGATGCTTGAAGAAATGTAGAGACTTGCAGGTGGTTTGTTTTTGCAGTAGAAAGTAATTTTTCCCTTCAAGAAAGAACCTTACAAAGTAAAAAAATTCAGCTGATGAAGAGACATATAAAGAAGCAAGGAGCTGTTAGTTGTACTTGATTATATTCTTCCCCTAGCCAAAGTTCAGTGCAGTAGCACATCCAGGACATAAGCCCTTGTTCTGTGGGTGAAACTCCTGTAAAAAGTCATATGAAGAAAACCTGTATAGAAAGAATCAGCTCTTCAGATGACCCTGCCAAGCAGTTAATTGCTAATGTTTGTGTTCTTGATGTTCTGGTGAGAAGCTCCAGGTCAGATTCAGTAAGGCTTTTACCAAGAAGCTCTTGTTTTGTGTGTGTGCCAGTGGGACTTGTCATAGTTGATGCAGGGGGAAAGCTCTACGTTCAGCCCTGCTTGAAAAATAACCCTCCCCTTCATCTTCTTTTTCTGGACTATGTTGTCTCCCTTCTTTTGGAATAATGTTCTAAAATATAACTCTGTGTTGCCCTTAAACATTGCAGTCAAAGTATTTCTTTCTAACCTTCCCAGCAGGCTGCTGTTAAGCACTTTATACTGCTGCCCATGTAGAATGTGTGGAGTCCCATGAGGTTCTGTACTCCAAACGGGCTGGGTGGGAGTAAGGAATTCAACCTTAGGAGTCCGAACCTCAGGCTGGTGTGGTTAGCTGCAGCAATATAGCAACACAACATGTACAGAAAGCTAGGAAATAGTGGGTTTTCTCAGAGTATATTATAAAAAAGTCTCTATTAGGCTAACTGCATTTGTTCTGTGTCAATATGAGAAATGCTTGTCATTTTCTTTGCAAAATTTTTTATATAGTATAATTACGTGCCTATATAGATTGCAATGCTGAGATCATAGATCTTACTATATGTGTATCACTTGGTATGTTAGGACCTGCACCTCAGCTGGGATCTCTGCGCATATATATATATACACACCACTCATACTCCCTATACTATAAATGTGTCCTGTATAGGTTTGTGTGTATCCTGTACTGCTGTACTTTTTTTCTTATTTGCCCAAAAGAGAATCATTAAATATTTTCACTATTGGCTTTTCATTGACCTATCGTGGATACAAACTCACTGTTTCCAAAATACAGTGATGATATGTTGTCTCTCCCAATGAAACATACCTTTCCTGCCAGTAGGCAGCTGAGTGGGGTGGGGAGTATAAAGTAGACAAGCTTTCAAGCTCGTAAGCCTGCCTTCACGCTTGACCATATACACAGTTACAACAGATCCTTTGGCACACATAATGTGTTACAATACACTTATACAGCAGTGGTATAGACTCTTTCATGTAAAACATGATTTTAAGTGTGGTTTCTTAAATTCATTGTTAGTAAAATATATGTCAGCTTATCTTAATTCTCTCATTAGTGAGATGTATGATAAATTACTGGAGACCTAGCTACTGTGACGTTATTTATGTTAACTGATACAGTGTAATAGTGTCATGATGAAAGAGATCTGGGAGAGGAAGAGGGAAAGCAGAACTTAGCTATCTCCTGAAATGAATGGAATCTTGACTGCTCACTAGGTTTGAAATTGCTGTCCAGTGTAGAAGAGGCATTTTGATTATATTACTAAAACCAACAGCAAAACAAAAAAACCCAATTAAATAAAAGCCACAAAAAAACACACCAAACCCTGGGTGTGGGTTTTTCTTTTGGCTTGACTTTACTTCAGCACTTTTAACATAGAATTGCAGCTTGGCTTGAATGACAAATTAAGGATCCCAATTTTAAATGATAATTCTAGCTACTTTTCCTTCTGTGACGGCATTTGAATTTCTGTAAAAGACTAGTAGCTCCTTGATGGGTAGGTGCCTGGCTAGACATACAGGGGTATCTCATAAGTGCCAAATGTGAATATTAGAGTCTGTACATTTTATTAAAATACCTCTGCCAGCTACAAATAAAAGGATCTGAGAGGAGCTACCTGGCAATGTCTCAAGTGTATCCCAGGACATGGAAGCCTTGTGGCAGGGACAGGAGAGGAAGACTCATGTCATATGTGATTGTTGGTGAGGGGTGGGTTCAAGTGTGTGTGCAGTGGTTTGGAGGGACTGTTGCTGTCTAGAGCACAGCCCCAGAAATAATGGAAAAAGATAATTTGGCATATGACTTGTGTTTGGCATGTAGCAATGATCAGAAATCTTCTTGGCGGACCCCCGCTCCTCTTCCCTTCAGCAGAACCCACAAACATAATAGAAATGGGCTGTTGCTGGGAAAGGAAAGATGGATGTTTGTAAAGGGCACTTGAAACTGGCAAAAGTTAAACAGCACTGAATAGTTGAGCTGAGCCCTCCCTCATTGTCTCCTGCTGATTCTAATATGATTTGGTTGTTACTTGAATTGTTCCTATAGTCAGATTACATGTGGGTATATATAATTGTTATCCTTGACATTTCTTTTCTTTGTGGATTTTTTTTTTTTTTTTTT
>VYZX01028694.1:0-15367 GCA_013401335.1 Brachypteracias leptosomus | reverse complement strand
TGCAGATTTTTCAAGATATTGTACGTGGTTGAGAAAAATAATTTGAATTGAAGAGGAGTTGGAGGGAAAGACTTGCAAAAAAGGAGTTGAAGTAAGGCTATACATGCTTTTCCTGATAGGAAGAGGAATTTTGCAGTGATCATTTGTCTAATTGATGTTAAAAGAGCTACTACTGGATTTTGTTTTAGAATGATGGATGAGTAGCTAAGAATATCAGTCCAACTCAAATATGAATTTCTACTTCCAGTGTTAACATGAACTAAAATCTGAATCTAATACCTGAAGAAAGTAATCTATTTATTCTACATCTTTGTTTAATAATTTTAAATTATTTTCTATTTATTGAATGTAGAGGAATTTTATTAGACATCAACAAAGCTCTAGTAATGACAGGGGACATATATGGATATTTGCCAGTTTAGTAGCACAAATTGATGGGTATTACTCTGGTGGAGTCATAAAGATAAGGATATTTTAGGGTGTTTTTTTACTATAATACAAACCCAAAAATTTTTATTAAAATAGCTGTTTATATGGGAACTATAACACTTGATGGGACTTGGGGCAATACTCTGTAAAGTGCTAATAAAAAAACCACCTTGAGTTGCATTGGAGGGGAATATTAAATATAACACCCTCTCAGCCTGCATATTACTGGAATGTCTCTTACTGTCTTGAATAATTTTATCTACCATTTCAAGTGTCATGTGCATGTGTGGTTATTGTTATAGCACATTTTGTTTTGAAGACATAATACCCAATGTTTGCAAAAAGATGTGCCTTAAATTTTATTCCTAAATCCAGAGATGGGAAAGAATAGAATTTTAAAAACATGAATTGTCAATAGTTCCTTTAACATCAACTCTAATGAGCATCTTCTTGCATGCAATCTAGCAGTTATCAGTTTCAAGCCTAGAAAGGTTTACAGTGTCTGATAAATGCCTGAACTAAAGCCAGCAAATCTCTGTACAGCAGCAGAGATGCAGGAGCAATCTTAAAACCTCCTGCACCTGCCATATGTGTCCAGTTGCTGCAGATCTGTGTAGGAGAAGCTTGCTGGATACCTGTGGGAGGGCTAGGCACACTTGTGTTCCTGCTGCACATCATTATATCTGTGTCAACATGTCATATTTGCTGCTAGATTTACATGGTGTTACTGACAAAACATACTCTGTTTGTACTGCCTGTCAAAGCCTCCTATTAAAGTTGGGGTTTTTTTTCCCTAGATGAAGCCTTTTGCAAGACTGCAGAAAAGATGGGCAGACAGTTCTCCAACTTAGCTACCTGGTAGTGTGAAGTAGCTGTAATGTTGGTTTAACCTGTGACTGGAAGACTCCTCTGTTGACAGAAGGTCACTGGGATGGCACTTCTACTGCCTGAAAAGACTGCTTCTTTCTTGTTCAGTGTAAGCACCTTTTCCTGAGAAAAAGTGAACAGGCTGTAACATTTCAATACACAAGGAACTCCTGGCTGCCAGAACAGCTCTCTGAGCACATATGAAGCTAGGTGTGAGCTATTGTGCTTGGGAAGAGCCTAGGATAAAGGAGAACAAATGTGAATATGATAGAAAACTCCTTTCTCTTGTGAGGAAGCACAATTAAAAAACCACCTTCGACTTAGGGCCAAGCTCTCTACAGCAGAGTTCTTGACATATAATTTGAGATCTGGTGGGGATGAGTGGGAATAACATAAAGCAGTGTGACAGGGTAAGGTGGGGGTGATTTACACCGACTACTTTGTATACCTAGTTCAGACACGTGCAACATTGGTTGCTTTCTATTGTTTTGCATTTTATACTTTGCTTCCTGATTGTAGATGGTCTATCAGACCTATCTGATCTGAAGGGATATAAGCTTTAAAAAGGAATGTGTCAGTATAAAGCAAAGAAGCCATCAGATCTCCAGTGCAGAGATATGATACCAGTTGCTGAACGAAGAACAGTACAGGCACAACTTCTCTGGAAACATCATCTGAGAGTTGAACTTTCACTGACTTGAACAGTGATACGGTTTCATGGTGCTGAGATTAGCATTGTATATCCGTACCTCCAAAACTACTGTGCTGCTCTGAAGGGCATTTGTCCCTCACCACAAGGTTAGCAGCTTTAGACGTGAGGCTGCCTTTGTCTGGTGCTTTGTATTCTAGCAGTCCTCGACAAGCTGCTTCTCAGTGCTTCTTGATAGAAGTGTGGTTTTTGGCAACTGTGGCTATAACACTGCTGTGTGAAGCTTTAAAAGGTTGGATTTACTGAATATGGATTTTATTTCCCAGTCGTGGGCAAAAATTAGCCATTGAGGGTTTGTGGAAGATAAAACTTTAAAGTTTTTAAAGAGATGTGGGCTGTAAGATGTAAAATTCTTCTGGACATCTTGAGCATTTTTTACCTGTCTTTTCATGCTGATCCAAATATTCAGCACCAGTACTGCCAATCTTGGGTCAAAATTTCCTGTGCCAGCTTCCTAGCAGCACCCACCAATAGGTTTTTGGCGATGGGAGGGCGAGAAGGATTACTACAAAGAGAAAAAATAATCCTAGAAGGTGTTAATACATTTGTTCCCCCCCATCTTAGAAAATCAAGGATGTACTCCAACTTTCCTGTCAAAAGAAGTAATTCCAATAACTTCAAGCATTTAATGTATAGTTTTTGTTTAATTTAAAAGATTAAAAAAAAATCTTTTTGCCAGCTGTTCTCTAAGTTTTTACCAGAAGTCCTAAAGCAGACAGCCAAAGGAACTTAGGAGACTGGTAATTTATACCTGAGAGAGAATTTGGAGTGGCAAAAATCAGCAGCACTGTAAGCTGCAGAGAGCTAAAATGAGCATTATTAACCTGACTAAAGTCAGGGCTTTATAGATGCATGCAGACTAAGGATCTTAGACAGATGTTTCAGATGTTAAAATAGGATAGGCTTTGCCCATCCTGACAATCTGTCACTGTGCATGTGTTCAATAAGCAAATAAGAGGGAACGCCAGCTTTTTTCATGTCAATCTCCAGGGATTTTCCTTTAGGATTCAGCTCTGGCAAAAAGCTGTCTGCAGGAATAATTATAAAGGAAAAAAACACCCAACGAAATTTAAACAATATCCACTGCACAAGAACATTGTATGTGCATCTTTGAATTCACTTATTAGTGCATACAATTAAATCTATCCCTTAAAAGAATCACTTATAAGAGCACATGGTTTTTATATTGGGAATTGGTCTCTATCTAGTAGTTTACATGTATTTGTTGAAGGATACAATGCACTTGTATTATTGCACTGATTTCATTCTTGGATGATTTCCCCTTTGGCATACTAGTGACAGTTTTTCATTGGTTATTCATTTATATTATTGATTAACACCTACTGGACCAATTTATTAGTCCCTCTGAATCCATTTTAAGTATCAGGATTTTCTAATGGAGAAGCATCCCTTACAGAATACCAACATCACACTTGTAAAACATTCATTGGCTTAATTTACTGTATTGCATATAACATAAACCAGACCTCTACAAATAGATGTGCTTTTTGTTGCAGGCCTCCTGGCTCTTTGGATATAGAAATGTTACCTGGAGCACAAGTGAAACCTATTCTTCTGCAAGACTCATGGGGTTCTTTCTGCCTATCATGTAATTGTTTGTTTCCTTCAAGGAAAGAACTTTTTCCCTGTTTGGGTCTGCTTGCAGAAGAAAGCTTGCTGCATTTGAGGAAAGTGTAGAGATTGCCTCTGTTTGTGTTTTAGGGAGGAAGGAGTGAACCGGGAAAAATGAGCTGGTTGTTTCTTTCTCCTGGAGGGAGTTAAGCAGAGAATGGTGTAAATATGTGTCACAGTGAGAGATTTCCTGAGGAAAACTCTTTTGGGTAAAGGCATCATAGCTTTGGGACATGAGTGTCCAGACTATATTTTCAGAAACTCTATATGGGTTGATAATATTAAGTACTCTTGTTCAGGAGTATGTGTTCCCTACTATTCTTCTTGGGGAAATCTCTCTGCACATCACTAGGTGTACATATATTTAAAATATGTGAGTTGTCAAAAACCTTGTGTGCATGTGCCAAAATTAAGGATTAAAGGCTAAAATCCTGGTGGTGAAATTCTACAAACTTGCAAAGCTTAGGTGATAAGGTTGTTCGCTAAATCTATAAGCTTTGTTGGCCCATATTTTCCAGAAACTAGCTATCTATTTTTTTTTCCCCATATTAGTTGATAAAATGTGTTTTAGTCATAATTTTCCACAGCTAGTCATTGAGCAGTTTGTGATGACTGACAGGTTCTTTGCTTACAGGATTTTTGTGTGATGTGTGGTGCAGACCTAAGTATACAGAGGAGAAAGTCAGGGTTCAAAAAAATGAATTCAGTGTCCTGAACTTCAGCTGTTTGCCTCCAGAATGGAGTAATACCAGAAGCTGTCTTTCTCTACATTAAAACAAAGTACTGCTCTCAGACCTTTTTGACCTGAAGTGCCTAAACCAACAAAACAGTTAAATTTAACAACTTTAAAATAAAAACTATAATTAGCAAAGTAGCAATTAAGACAGAAAAAACAGTTGTGGGGGTTTTATACTATAATATTCCAGTAATTCCTAGATCTCCTCACAGTAAACCACGTTGGACTGGGAGTTGTACTTTACCAGGGGAACACAACTGGAGTGAGTTCACAGTAAGGCTATGATTTAAGACGCAAACACACGTTGTCCGGTGATGTGGCTGCAGCAGATGAATAGGTGATGAATCAGGAGAGCTTTGCATAGTACAAAGGATAAATGTTGTCAGTGCAAGTTGTCCTGTTTCTTTTCTTTAAAGACACCTCATTTGGGATGTGCTCTTTTTACTGAATGAAATGTAATGACTGTTTTCTGACTTGGTAACTACTTTGAAACTGGGTAAAGCATAAGCTGCAATTATGAACTAGATTTTTCTGAAGCTGAGCATGCAGTTCATGATGTTATATTGCTTTGAAGCCTGACATTTCATACTAACACATTTCATGGGACCAAAAATTAATATTTAAGTAACTGAAAGTGTGCCAGAAAAGTCACATGAACTTAAATTTTTTTATTTCAATGTCCTATTTAGACAGTGCTATGGAATCATGTAGTTTGAGATTTGCAAAGCAGGAAATCTTTATGCTAGGATATTCCCTAAGCTTCATATTCAGCCTCTTCAGAAACACGGTTTCTTACTGCCTGTGGGGTCCAAACAGAGCTTAGGGAAATCTGAGGCCCCAGAGTAGGGAGGAAAAGAGATGGATTAATTGATGTCCATAGGCTGCGGAAAGAATTTGATGTTGACTAGCATTTTCCTCATGGGCCCCCTTCTGCAGTGAGAAACTGCATTTCACGGGGTATTTGCAGAAAGCTCCAGCAGAGCAGCTCCACAGAGTTACATGGTCTGGAGTGCACTATGAAAACAAAAAATGTTAAGCTTTATATGCAGTGGAAGGGCTCCATGGAGATAGCATCGGCTGCACATTCTAGTAATCTAAGGATTATTTCTTTGTAGAGATTGATGCATCCCAGTCATCTGTCCCAAGCATATGCTTAGGTTATTTTCTTCGTCTTCTGCCTTCAGCATTCCCCATTCAGTTCCTGACATTGGGAGGGGTGTGCAGAAGAAATGCAGAAAGACTGCTTGGTGAACACCATGTACTGTTTTCTCCATGGGTTTTAGTGGAAGGCCCTAAAACTAGAAGGCATGGGTTCTTGTGGTTGCAATGATTCATGCTCTCAGTAAGGGAGTGTAAGCCCAGGTTCTTAGTAAGCAAATTAATTTTTATGTGCTAGTGACTATATTATTATTTGCATTTACTAATGCTTTAGAACTTATACAAGATAACCACCTAGTTTCTTCTTGCTCACTTTCCCCTCTGCTTGTGGGAAAGCTCAGAATGAATGTACAGTATGCTGAATAAGTTTCCATTTGATTTAATTATTTATTTTACATAGTTCAATGCATGTTGTGGGGCTCCTAACAGACTGGACTTTCCCCTGGGGAGATGGTGGGTTGATGATAGGCTGTCTATCTATAAGTGCCCTTGAAATTGGCTTAAGGTGTGCCTTTATCAAGAATGACTTGCCCTTGTGCTGTCACTGAGCCATTTGTAGGTTCCTGTCTAGGTTTCTGAAGCAACCTAGGTTGCAAAATGTTTTTTTGATGGGAGTCTCTTCAAAGATCTGGTTTGGAGTCCAACCTTACAAACAGGTGAATTGACATAATGAAGGGGATGGTAATTTCAAGAGACCAGGTAGCTCTGACTGGACAGGGCTAAAGCTGGAAGTGGGAACTGCTTAAAGCCCATTTACCTGTAAAAGAGCAACTTGGAGCTGCAAATTTAGTCTGTGATTCAACAATTCTTCCTGCCAGATCTGTGCTAATACTAATTAGGTCTGGATCAGTATGTGTGCTTAGTTGTGCCATGTTGAGCCAGGCGCAGCACATGCTGTGCTGTTGCTACCAGCCCAATGCCAGCTGCGGTAGCAGAGATGATACCTGATCCAGCATAAAGTTAAGAGTGGTGTAGACAGATGACACCTGATCTCGCCTAGTTTGCTGCGACAGCTACTCCTTGAACATTTCTAACAAATCTGAAATGACAAAGCAAGTTTTCACTGGCTCTGTCTGTCATGGTTTCAATATTCCTGATGCAGAAATAAGCATATTAAAGCAATGTTCTTTATCTCACATATGCTATATCAGTAAACATCTGCCTGTGCTATAGGGGGTTTAGTGAATATAGCTTGTAGAGAAAAGATTTTTAAAAAAGGCAAATTCTAGTCTGTTTGGACATTATTATTGCTTATTTGACAGGCAGTTTTGTGCCAAATGCCTGGTCTTGTAAACACTTAAGAGTGAGTACAGGTTTTTTGGCTTCAGTGATCACTTGAGTTATCAGATTAACTCATGATAGCTGTTGACATGATTTGGGTCCTAAGCCAAAGAAAGTTTTCTATGGTAGGAAGGTAAACTCCATAGATATTGGTCATTTTAATTTAATTGAGATTCAGTTGGAGTCTAATTGTAAGAAAGAACCTCTTAAGGGCTATGCACAAATTCCATTGAAAGTGGGATTGAGATCCAAAGCAGTAAAATGGCATTATCGATATATATTAGTATCCTGTTTTTGCATCTGTCCTCTAAAGGAGAGTTTGATGTTTATTAAACAGCAGCCCATGTGTATGTCTGTCTGGAAGCAAATTCAGGGACTCTGGTGTCTTTTTTTGAGGTGCAGTTCTGTGTTAATAACATAGGAGAAGTGTGGCTTGTCTTCTCATAGCACTAAAAGTGAGATAATCCCTGTGTAAGGAATCAGTAAGTATGGTCTGCTTAATCTAGTCCCAGTATGAAACTGTTGACATTTGTTCTTTTTTTTCTATCATTATGTGACTGGGCCTGTTTTGTGCTGGATTAGGCACAAATCTCCTATGCAGCACATTTGGCATGTTACTAGTAGTTTAACTTCATTAATAATGTATGAAGGAAATGTAATCCATGACAAGGAAGGAAAGAAAAGTATTTTTACAGCTACCAAATCCTCTGGAATGGGTAATTATTCAAGATTTGATGTTTGATGTTATAGTTTACAATTGAGCTCCTTTTTTTTTTTTTTGTTTTAATTCTGTGAAAAAAAAAAATACATACATACAAAGAAAAAAAAATGTAGTGGCACTGTAAGAAACGTGCTCCTTGCTGTTTTGAGGTTGCATGTGCTGGTTTAGAATGCATCAAGTGCAGGGAGAAATGTAGATTGTAAATAGAATGTGCTTTATTTTAGATGTTGTAAGCAGCTCTGTGTTCTTCTCTTGATGAAAAACTCAGACAATATAGCATGCTTTAAAAACAAAAGCCTGAAACGCCAGAAACAAGCAACTTTGCACTGAATTATGTTGACCTTGCATAAGAAAGAAGATGAATTGTTTATGTTCATCAGCCAAATGACATAGATATTGGTTTACAGGCTGTTTTAAACTAATTTCTTAACCAGAAATGCAGTAGTGTAGTTGATATTCCCTCTCACCTGCAAGTCAGTCCTAAACAGCCTTGATATTTCTGGTGGCTGAAATGTGCTGTGGGGAACCTAAACCAGCCCCAAAGCAGTGGTCACTTTTGTGCTCTGCACTCCTGTCACATTTGTGCTATCAGAGCAACAGCTGGGGAGACTTTTTCAACAAAGATGAGTGTCAGATAATCCTGATGAGATTCCACATCCAACATCTTTTGTAATTATGTCACATTCAGCTGTAATGGAATAATTCAAGCTGAAAGGACAAGCTTTGATCCTTTCTTAAACCTTTCCCTGTGGACTGGCTACCTAAAAGATTTAAAGATATTTCTGTTACGAGATCTAGTGTTTCCTCGGATAAGTCATGTTTCTGAAGCAGCAAGATCTGCAAGAGCAATATTATTTGCAAAATATTTCTCAAAGCATTTTTGATAAAGATGTCAATAAAAGGATGCCTTTCGATAACCAACAAGTTAGAATTCATTTTAATATTCTTTAACTCAACTGATGCACAAAAAATGGACTTTATAGATTACACCACTGTGATTCATTGTCATATAAATATTGGTGTATAGATGTTTGCACTGAAGTAAATACAAATTTGCTTTGGCAAAGATCATACAAATTTGCTTTGGCAAAAATCATACACATTGGGAATATCTATTTAGTGAACT
Organism: Brachypteracias leptosomus; assembly: GCA_013401335.1. Classification (NCBI taxonomy): domain Eukaryota; kingdom Metazoa; phylum Chordata; class Aves; order Coraciiformes; family Brachypteraciidae; genus Brachypteracias; species Brachypteracias leptosomus. The sequence continues at coordinate 6,708 of VYZX01028694.1, read as the reverse complement.
AAATGTTTCTGAAGATCTACTCTTTACAAATAATTAGTTGATGTTAGGATTTTTGAAATAAGACTTAGTGGCCAGTCTCCTATTGAATTTAAGCTGGAAAGGCCTTTAGGCCTACATAAAAAACCCAACCAAACAAAACCAAAGCAAACATTTATCATAGGAATCTTTTTTCTTACTTCAGGACAATAATTTGTATTCACTAGCGTTACAGAATATGGCACTGTCTGTTTTATGTTTCTGAACAGACTGATGTAGCTATGGGAACTGCTGTAGGAGATCTTTGCCTGAGATCCCTTTGGCCTCAGTTTGGAGGACAGAGTTGGATCCCTAATTTTTCTGTGTGTCAGATTTATGCCAATGTAAATCCCTTGACTTCAGTGGATGTTTTTCATTCGTTTCCTGGCCTCCACTGGAAAGAGAACTGTTTCTTAAGGTTTTCACACATGGACTACATTAAGGGGTCACATTCAGATGATACTCTTCTGGCATTTCCATCAGCCAGGGGTCAATAAAGTGCTATCTGGGCTGCGAATATAAGGTTGGGCATGTGTTTAGTCAGCTCCAAATTTCCCATCTGTCAGATGTGAGAAAGTCAATGTCTTTTTGTGCATGCCTGTTTGTTTAGGGTCTGAGAATCAGTGTGGCAGGGGTCACTTCTGAGGGCTGAACTGGTGGAGTCCTTTGGTGTGCCTCCCAAATAACCTGGTGCGTGCCTCACTCCTGTCTCCTGGTGTTTAATGCTCACTGATCTTTATGGTCCTGAACTTGTGAGGCCTATGATAGAAGCTGACCTCTTCAGAGGTATACAAATGGGAAAGGCCTGCTTTCACACAGTGTTATAATACTTCCCTCTCTCTTCCACCTTTCTGCTACACATATAGAAAGTTATTAATTTTGCCTTAGCTTAAGTTTGGTTAATAGAAAAAATTAATAACCAAGGTCCTGAGAGAATGTTTTTCTCTCTTTCCCAGGATCTATTTCAGTTTATCTGCGAGCTAATAAATGGTAGTGACTAATGACTGGTATGAACAAACCTCAAGAGCATCAATTCAGAAAGCAACCTTGAGTTTGGACATTTATCCAAGTTAGCTGTGTCTCTTGAGTGATCAATCTGGTCTGAAAACTTGAAGGATTTCTTTCTCTATTTTGCTGATTGAGAGGAGTTGTTCTGCCTCTGGTTCAGGAGAGTAAAGTTCTGGGACATAATACACAAAGTTGGTCTGTGCCTCTGAGGGTGGATGCTGAGAAGATTGAAGTTTTTAGCTGTTTCGTATGCCATGTCACTGAATAGGGCAATTGCATGCTGCTGGCCAGTGCAGTTAATAACCGTGAAAAAGGAGTCAAGTTTATGCATGGGTAGGAAAGTAAGCCTTGCATTTTTCACATGTCATCTGGACCTATCCTTGACCATAGAGTGATTTATGCAGCTGTTTAATAAACATCTCTTTAAAATTTGTGGAACATGGATGAGTTATGAAAAAGCTCGGAAAAAAGATAATGCTTGCTTACCTTTTAAAATTGAGAGGAGTTGGTGAAAGGAAAGAAGCAAGGGACCTTGTAGGCCAGTCAGACTGATTTTAATATTTAGAAAAATTCTGGAGCAAATTAATGTACAGTTTGGAAATATCTAGGAAATAGTGGATGAAGAGCAGTCAAATATCTTAAGAACAAATCATGTTTAACTAATGTAGCTCCCTTCTATGTCAGGGCAACATATCTGTGGATAGAGGCAAAGCAATAAATCCCTCTGTATCCTGGCTTTAGAAAAGCCTTTAAAACAGTCTTACACAACACTTTTGTAATTCAAGACATGTGAGCTAGGTAAAGCTATTGTAAGGTAGCCTCAAAATCATTTGGGCAAGTGTACTATAGAAGAGTTAGTAGTGATTTGTGACCAAAATGAAAGGCTCTACCAAAAAGACTTTCTCTGGGGTTTGGGCCCTGATTCTGTTTGAAGATTTCATTGATGACCTGGCTGTTTTATTGAAGGCTGTAATGAACCAAAGATGTGGTGAGCTGCAATTGTGTTTGAGGGTGGGATTAGAAGTAAAAACATTTTGGTAAATTAGAAGTGATCTGAAAAGCATAGGATGAAGTTAAGTGATTATTTGGTGGTAGTAATTGCTTGCATACACGTGAGCAAGATGCAATGGGATAAGCAGAGTCTCTGCAGAGGGAGATCCAGGGCTAAGTCATGAGAAAACAATAGAGCAACACAGCTATATCATCTAAAGATTTTAACGTGACTATAACAAGAAGGACACTTTTTTTTTTCCCCCCCTCCTCTTTCGTCTTCAAGACTTCAGCTAGAAAGTTGTATCCAATTTCAAGCTTTACATTTCAAGAAAGACTTGAACTGATTGCAGAGAAATAGAAGGAAAGCACTAAGAATTCTTAGATGTTAAGAGGATGAGGACAGACTGAGTGGACTGTTCTTTAGCCTGATGAAGGAGGTGCTGAAGGGGGTGGCACAATAGTCTGCAGGCCTGCTCTAAAAAAAACAAGATAAGTCTTATCTCTGTGATGAATAGGACAAGTAATAATGGACTTGAACTGTGGGAAGGTGGATTAAAAGTAGGTCTTTGGTGACTTATTTTGTTAAAGAGATGAAACTCTGATGAAGAGATCATTCTATGGTTCCATGAAACACTGAAATATTCCATTAGGAGACTATATGATCTGTCTTTGGAGAACACTGAGAATTTAGGTTTGTACCTGTCAAGAATGATCAAAGCATGATAGATACTATGCTGGTAGTGAAGTACAGAAGATGACGTCCCTTATGACAATATTTAAAAAGTGGTGCTCCATTCTTTGTGATAAAACATTGTATATGTATAACACTAGAAGTATAACTGGAACTTGGGTATCAGTATACAAGCGACAAGGACACAAATTTTGCAACATTTTCTGGAGTCCCCTTTGTGTACGATCATTGAAGAGTCAGTTCTTCAGCCATTGGAATAAAAGACAGACTGCTGGGGTGGATTTACAGGGATTTGGTCTTGTAACTTTTGAGTGCCAACGTAAAAATTAGTCTTAGGTTTAGTAAAAGCTTTTATTAAAGCTTAGGTGTTGGTGTAATCACAGGGGAAAAACAGATTTGGATAGAGTGGATAAAGTTTCACTGAATTGAAGACAGGAGATGTAATTGCAGTTGGGCAAAATCAAAACAAATGTAACCAGTTCAATGCACTGGAGTGTCATTTCAGCAATAAGCTGTCAGCTGTACATGTGGATAGTGTGGGGGAGCTGCCTCTGCCTGTTAGTATTTCCTATGTTAAATCACTTTATATGTTTATAGATAATGTACCTCCTAGCAGGAAACTAGCTCAAATCGTTTTGCCTTTTATTAGAAGACACAATTTTTAATAAAATCCAGCCATTCTAAAGGGGTAGAGGAGGACGGCAATCTGTCATTTGACTGCAGATTACTTCAGGTTAGTGGCTAAAGCCCATAGGACATGTGTGATGTTGCTGGTGCAAGACAAGAGACTAGTCAGAGGAAAATGAGCAACAAAGCCACTGTCCCCATTAGGCTACAATAGGGCTTAAAGACTTCTGATCTAATTCCTATTTCTGCATCCGAGTGCCTTTATAACAGCAATAGATCTGTTGTTCTAGCATTTAAACTCGATCTAGCTGGGAAACTTTTTAGAAATGTTTGTACTGGCATTGGAATCATCCTAATGAGTGGAGTTACAGGTCTGAGAAATACTCTGGTCAATTTATTTTATAATATAGTGTATTGTATATTTTAATGAAGGATAATGTAAGGTATCTCAAATACTTAATCTCCTTTGTGAACTAGGGCAGAAATTAAATTTTTTGAAAGCTCAGTCAGGTTTAGCTATCATTGGATGAAAATATCAGTATTATGTGTGCTCTGTTGCAAATGATACATAAGACATGATGACCAGTAGTGCAAATGAACTTCCCATTTGTCCTCCTGTCCTTGCTCATGTGCTAATACTTCATGGATTGTTATTGCTGTGGCAAAAAGAAGAGAAAGATCATAATTTTGTGGAAGAAAATAAAGGTATTTTTTGCGAAACTAGAAAGCCACTGTATCATGTGATTTGGAAAAGTTTTCATTTTTGTTTACTGAAAGATTATTTTTAAATCCATTGGCTAAAATAAGAAGAAACTTTTTTTTTGTCTTCACTTGAGTTACCAGAGTAATCTGTTCAGCAGAAATGGTTTTAGCTTTTTAAAATGGATCTAAAGCTCAGAGCTTTTTAAAAAAATTTAATGATTAGACTTGATCAACTTTTTATATTTTGTGCATTTGGCTCAAACATTCACACATGCTCAATCACTTGGATGAATACATGCCACAATGTTCTCCAGGATGTGAGGTATAGTGCAGTTTTAAGGGCAGCCTCTCTCTTAGAGATTATTTTTACTCTTCAGGATGAAGTCCGGGATTTCTTGCAGATGAAATTCATCTTAGCAGTAATTTAAATACAGTAAAACTCTGTGATTTCAAGGTACTTGTAAAGGTCAATATGCTGCCAACACTAGACTGTGTTTGGAAGTAATGAGAATCAGTGATCTTGGAACACTTAATGAGGTACTATGTTTGCATCTTTAGATTGCACATGAAATCAACAATTATAAGAATATAAAGTTCTGTGAATTCTTAAAAAAAAAAAGAAATAAAAAAATTATTGTGATTCTAGACATCTATCCTGTGCAGAGTAAAGCCTCTGAACCAAGAGTGTGATATCATGCAATGTGAAAGAAGTTTCTTTGCAGAAAGGAAACTAGCCTCAGTGATCTCAGATACCTGTAGGGTATGTGTCAAATTGACATGTCATGTTAATATTGTCTTCAAATTAATTGGAGAATTACCCTGGAAATTAATATCTACTAATATCTTTAAACTGCTTTATGATTGGTTTCAGCAGAGAATTATTTTGTGGCTTATCTTTATTAATAAATACTAATAAAAACTATGATTCAGAAATCAGCAACTACAAGAAGAATGTCAATCCTATTTTTCATGAGGTTTGAACTTCTGGTCCTGATCTTGAAGTGATTTAAACTGGATATTTTTCTTTTTGCTTGTTCCAGTTTCTCAGATTCTGTAAGTAGAATTAGTGGAACTTCACTGTCCTTTAACTCATCCTGTGAGCAAATGGTTAACAAAAAACCCACAACATTTTAGTACACGTGGACCTGAAGCTGCATGTGTTGCTCATCAGAAAGATGTGATTTAAAAAAACCCCCAAACTAATTTCTTGAAAGCTATGGATAAAACTGACTAAATATGGAGAAAGATACCTTAATTAAGAAGTGCCATGTTCATGCTTGGTTTTGACCAAGGAAACTGATAGCTCTTTTTAGAGTGAAAATGATTTGCTCAGAGTGTGCTGGTATTTCCTACCCTACCTGAGTCAAGGAAGAATAGCAGCTTATTCCTGTTTAAATGAGCTAAGAATTAACAGTCATTTCAGGAGTCACAAATTTACATCACTGCTGTAGCTGTTGGTAACATATGTCTTTACATACCATTGCATGGTTGCTAAATAGGCTGTTTGCTGTGAAGCTTAGCTAACCACTGTGTGACCTTTTGTTCATACTTGTGTGTGCATAATAGAAGAAAGTTCCTCTGTTGCTCTTAAAGTCGACATTTGCATAATTTCACATTTCTCAGTGAGAGCTCCATCAGCTTAGTGGGTACAAAATCTCCCTTTTCACTTCTTTCAGTTGAAGTATTTCATGGGTATCAAAAATAATGGTGTTAGCCATCAATTTCATTCCTATGGATCATCCTAGATAAAACACATAAATTACATTTTAGGTTCGTAAAGTCTGTTACATTAAAGTTTTAGGTGATTACCACAGAATATGCACATAAAAGGTAGCCTTAGAGCAAGAATCAGCCTATTGACTGAGAAAAGCTTTGATTTCTATTCCTCCTCTCCGCCACCCTCATAAGCCACTTCTCCCCATATGTTAGAAAGCTGAATCCTTTCTTCAAGAAATGGAACTAATCATATCCCTTCCAGCTCCACTGTATCTTCCTAAAGACTATCCGTATTTAGTTTCTCCTGGCTTCTCTTCTCTCCTTCCCAGAGCTGAATGCTTTCTGGAGTGTAGGAATGTCTTTCTAAGTAGTCCAGACACTTCCTCCCCACCCCCCTCCTCCTCAGAGTACTTCAGACAGATGCAGAAATGAATCTGTTGCAGGGAAGAACAAGCATATACCCAGTGTCTCTATGCGTGATTTTAGTTTTATACTAAATATTCTTCAGACTTTCCTCAGTTTCTCATACTGGCTAGCAACATGACATTTAACCAGTTAGCACAGATTAGCTGAGAGGTTTCTGTAGCTGAAATGAAAATAAATTAATTTTCAACAACCCTAGATCTTCTTCTGTTTATTATGCTTAGCAGTAAAACTATTAATGATGTTTTTGAAGGGCCTTCATTAGCATCAGAGCTATCACCTGCTGAAATACATGAAGTTAACATCACAGACTATGTTTTCTGAGCCTCTTCAAGCTTGAAGAAGTACTTCTGCTTGAGTTTATGGTCACATCATGCTGCTGAGGTCTCTCTGAAGCAGCATATCACTTTGGAAGGGACCAGTTAGAGGTTAGAGTTAGGAGAATAAGGCGTTCTTCTTGCCAGCTGACACATAGGCAAAAGTGTGAAATATTTTTGGTCACTGATTAAGTGCGGGAGATCAATGGATAACGC
>VYZX01028692.1:0-26287 GCA_013401335.1 Brachypteracias leptosomus | reverse complement strand
ATTTCTCTAAACTTGGTAATAAAGTTGTGCTCTGGCACTGTAGGGTCTGTGTTTTCCTTTTACCCTCTGACTTCATCTGCTTCATCTTATGGCTTTTAAGCTGCAGTCATGAATTATTTGTACGGAAACAATCTTGGGAATGTTCCACTTTCTCCAGTTGTTCTATATGACATATTTTTTGTTATTAATACCAAGTTTTGAAAAAAAGCCTTCAAATAGAAAGCTTTTAACTATCCTTAGAGTACAGTGTGAAAATGCAAGAACAAGAATTTAACTGTTTTCCAATCTTAAGTTTTATGAAGATTTTCAAGTCTTGATTAGGTGAATCAAAAAGTTGTTTTGTCTCCTATCCTTAGTCATAGACCTGAATGCTGACAGCTTCCACAGAAAGCAGTTGCTGCAAATATGGGAACTGGACAGAGGCTGTCAGTCAAAAGATCCAGTGTCTTGGACTGAAGCCTCAGCGTATACAAGTGATGTAGGGAAAACAACCTACCACCTCCTGTGGTAGGTTGAACCTAGCTGGCATGTCAGCCTCCACACAGGTGCTTGCTCCGCAGTGAGTTGGGGGAGAGAAAGTGAAGGACAAAAGCTGAAAACTTGTGGGCCAAGATAGGGAGAGTTCGATAGGTGAAGCTCAGTGGTGCAAGCCAGCAAAGCAAAGTAAGGAATCTCTTGTTTCCCATTGGCAGGGAGCTGTTAAAGCTGTTTTCTGTAAAGCACGGTCTCAGGCATGTGCAACAGTTACTTGGAAAGACAGACACCATAACTGCAAACGTCTCCTCCTTGCTCCTTCTTTCTTCCAGCTTATTCGCTGAGCATGAAGTCATATGGTATGGAATAGCCCTCTGGTCAGCTTTGAGTCCACTCCCAGCCTTGGCCACCCCCAGCCTACTTGCTGGGGAGAATAAAGTGGGAAAAGGATAAAGAAAGAGAACTGTGACAGTGTGCAGGCATTGCTGAGCCATGGCCAAAACACTGGTGTGTTCACAGCACTGTTTTAGTCACAAATCCACAGCACAGCACTTCTACTAGATGCTGTGAAGAAAATTAACTCCATCACAGCCAGACCCAGTACACCTCCTGAAAAGTTTCCCAGACAATGTAGACTTACAGTGGACTTCTAATTCAAAAAAATAATTAAATAGATAGGAATTTTCCAGAATTCAACTTTAATTGAAAGTCACATTAATTTTTAAAATTCAGATTAATCAAAAATTTAATTATTGGTGCAGCAAAATGAAAATAAACCATAATGCCATCGCTATAGGACAGATCTCACTGAAGTACTGTATGACAGTTTTGTTTGATTCCACTATGTTAAGCGTTGATGTCCTAGATTATTCTGTGTTCGCAGTTTCAGTTTTTGTCGTAACACCAAAGCCAATAGAGTTGTGTGCATGATTTAATCATAGATTTATATGCAGAATGAATCATTAAAGGATGTGTGTATATAAGCATTGTTATTCCAGTTATTACCACATGGTAGTTCATCGGATTTCTTTTATAAAAACAGTGAGAAAAGCATCTGTTCTGACAATAGTTAAATAATGGCATTTTACACATTTTGCAAGTTTTCAAGGCTATGTGAAGCAATGTTGGGCCTTTTCTCTTTCCTCTAACTTCCAGAGTCCCCAGAACTTTCTGGGTTTTGCCATACCCAGGACATTTCTTATTAAGATGTCTAAATGATCTGGTGAACATTTATTATAGTTGACTAATTAATTAATTGACTGTTCATTGACCTATCTAATACGAAGTATCACATTTTATCTATAGGTTTAGTTCTTGATGAAGAACTACCATGAAGCATCATAGGCCTTCTTGTTCTTTTCTAGTACTAAAATGGTGTGACCTGCTTAGCCCTGAGTGAATGTGTATCACCATTTTTATGTGTGGCCGTAACACCAGTGTGCCCTTATGTCAATATAGGAACTATATGAATAATTCAGTAGGGTTGTTTTGATAGAAACAAACATGTGTTTTCTTCAGAGTAAAAACAAGCTTTGATTCACGTTGTTCTTACCCACTCATGGGGGCTGCTGTGATATGTGCAGTTTGTGTGTGTTTGCAAGACTCATGCTGTTTAAAGAATATAAATTTTTAACTTGGAAAGTTGCATTTCCTCTGTTTTTCCCTGTCAAAAAGGTTCAAGTCATCCAACCTATACAACAGGAGTAATACCATATAACCAGTTGCATAGCATAACAAGAACAGTGTGTATATGTATACTAAGATTAAAATTCTTTGAAAGGATTTAATTAATAATTTATATAGAAATCATAATTATAATTTGTAAAACAAAGAAAAATTAATTGATTTTTGTGTGTTGCTTGGGAAGAAGCAAAAACATGGACAAACCAAAAAATGTTGCACAAAGCACATAACTGACAAATATTTTTTCAAAATTATGAAGAGGAATGTTTGACAAAGAAAGAGATTTGCTGAGTCACTTGGGAGGACGCTACTCTTTCCTCCTTTAGAAATTGCATGCTCAGGCTGGTTTGCTCTGTAATTCCTCTCCAAAGAGCCAATGAAGAGTCTAGTGGTCAGGATTTTCTGGTTGTCCTAAGTGCAAGGAAGTGAGGGTATTATTTGCTCAAGGTTCTTAGTTAAGGACTTGAAATTCTGTAAATAATAGACATAGATGGCAGATATCTATCTTTCCGTACAGCAGAAAGCAAAGTGCTAGCAGAAAATGAAATGAGCTTTATTTATATTAACTAAGTTTATAACAATAAAATATGATTTAATTATAATTTATATTTAGATTAAGTATGATCAGATCATATTAAATATGTTTCTAGTACAGTTATGACTTCTCATGGTTGTGGTGGGTTAACCTTTGCTGAGCACCAGGTGCCCACCAAGCTGCTCTATCACCCCCCTTCCTCTCCCTTCTCAGCAGGACAAAGGAGAAAGAAAATAAGATCACAGAATCACAGAATGTTAGGGATTGGAAGAGACCTCAAAAGATCATCTAGTCCAGTCACACTGCCGGAGCAGGATCACCTAAACCACGTTGCACAGGAACACGTCCAGGTGGGCTTTAAACGTCTCCAGAGAAGGAGACTCCACAACCTCCCTGGGCAGCCTGTTCCAGTGCTCTGTCACCCTCACTGTGAAGAAGATAGGAAAAAAAAAAGTTGTGGGTAAAGACAAAGGCAGTTTAATGAAAACAAAGCAAAGCCAAGCAAAGGCCACATGTAGAAGCAAAGAAACCAAAGATTTATTCTCTACCAGCCCCTTCCCAGGAAGCACGGCTCCAGTATGTGTAGTGGTTGCTCCAGAGGACAAAGGAATGGCTCCCTGCCCCTCCTCCTTTTCCACAGCTTTATAGTTGAGCGGACATTATGTGATATGTAATATCCCTTTGGTCAGTTCAGATCAGCTGTCCTGGTTTTTTCCTCTCCCAAGATCACACTGTTGGGGGTGGGGGAATGTTGGAAAGAGCCTTGATGCTGTTCAAGCTCTACTCAGCAGTAGCCACACCACAACACGTGTGTGTTATCAACACCCTCCTAGCTCCCAACACAAAGCACTGCACCATGAATACTGCTATGGGAAAAATCAACTCCAGCTCAGCCAGACCCAATGCAATGGTCAAGTAAAAGTAGAAGGAAATCATGATGTTTTCAGATAAATAACTCCTTAGGAACACAGCCCATTGCTGACCATTTTTTAGATGACTCTTCATAAAGAACATTTTTCATTATTTAATCACTAGTCAACTATTAGTCAACTAATAGTCAGTGATATGTGAAATGTTGAAAATATTAAAAACCCAAAAGAACAGCAAAGGAAAAGTCAATGGAAATGAAAAATACAGTGGAAGTTGAAAAGCTGTTGAAAACAGTGGAAGGACAACAGTCAGGAATGAAACTAAATAGAATAAAAGCAGCATGGGTAAACGGCAACATCTACATCAGACGGGTTGACAAAAACCGTTTTGATGAACCCCATGGAAAATGAAGACATTAGTGCTTAAGGTCAGTTCTTAGCCAAGTTTCAACACATTGTCAGTTGACAGCTGTGGAGCTATACACACTGTAACACTATCAGCATGTCTGAAGAAGATGTAGTAAGGTATTGTCTAGAAATCTTGACATGCATGTAGTCTTGCTGAGATGTTAAAAGCCATGCAACAAGGATTTTGGATATATTTCAGAAAAAGCATGGGGAATATCACTAAGATCAGTTCTAACTAATCTTAAATATAAAGTGAAAAAAAAGGAGAGGTAATAATAATCCTTATAAAGGAAGTATTACTAGAAGAGTAGTGGCACAGGTCTGCCAGTATTGCTATTTTTTAGCATCTTTGTGTGTTTTGCCTTTATGGTATTAAATTTATTTTTTGAAAAAGAAACTCTGGATAAGTGACAAGTTATTGGGCAGATCACTGTTGTGGATACTTTGCCATCTCCAAGTTTCTTGAGGATAGTATTTTGCCTGTGCGGCTTAACACACAATGCAGACTTTCCCCATATATGCACCACTTTGTATTTTATGTGAGCTTTGAGCTGATTTTCAGGAAGGGTGTACCACACATTATGTGTCCTAAACAAATAGATGATGACAAAAGATTTCCTCGTTCTGGTCAGTGGCTTAATAAACATGGTCATCTGTTCATAATCAGGGCTGAGAAGAGATAGAAAACTTTGCAGTCTGCTGACCATGTATGGTTTCTTCTCTGCTAGATTTTTTCCTCTTGGGAGGCAGGTGTATAATACCATTTTAATGTGAGCACAGCATTACAGTAGCTAACATTGTATACCAAGAAAAGCTATTTTACATCTGTCTGGCATTATACTGGTTCTTAGTCTGCAAGAATCAAGTAAGATTAAGTGTCCTGATTTTTCAAAGGTGATGAACAGTGTTTCGCTTACTGCCTTTATTAGGAGCTCCTGGTGCTTCTTGGAAATCAGGTTCTAATATAACTAACAGGCTCACAAATTACCTCCAATACATTGTGCTTTCAATAAATGCAACTCATCAAGGAAAAGTTCCTTTATAGCTTATGTCTACACCTTCTCTTTACTCCTTAAAACCTTCAGAAAAACGTTTTCTCATGCAGAAATATTTCTGTTGTCTTTCTCTAATGCTATAAATCTCTGGCTTCAGAGAAACAATTCCCTGCCATGCCTAAAAAGACATGCAGAATCACAGAATGGTTTGGGTTGGAAGGGACCTCAAAGATCATCTAGTTCTAGCCCACCTGCCATAGGCAGGAACACCTCCCACTATACCAGGTTGCTCAAGGCCTGATCCAACCCGGCCTCGAACACCTCCAGGGATGGAGCATCCACAACCCCTCTGGACAACCTGGTCCAGTGTCTCACCACCCTCAGAGTGAAGAATTTCATCCTAATTTCCAATCTATATCTACCCTCTTCCAGTTTGAACCCATACTGTCATGATATCCAGCCCTGTAGCCTGCTTTTCCCTTTCTGCTTTGCTCCTCCTCTCTGATAATGCTCGCTTGTTGGGGTGAGACACAGGAGGCTTTTTCTGTTATATCTGCACTGAAAGTATAGGGATGATATATTTCTATAGTGGGGGTATCATTCTTCAGTCCTAGACTCTGCATTACTCTGAATCTGCAGCTTTTTTGTTAGGACTGACAGTAAGTGACCTTTGCGTGGGAGCTAAATTTTTGCTCTTCAGCTGCTTCAACACTTTGAGCAGTGTCTCTGCTTTGCCCCTGAAACTTAAACCATGGTTTATATGCTAGATATAGAGTATATTTTCAGGTCTTTTCAGCCTTTATGCCTTGTAGAATAATTGACAGGAAAAATATAAAGGGAGAATCCTCGTTAATTTTTTACCTCATTTCAATGAGTTAACTGAACTAACAGAATTGCGTACTAGCAGAAACGTCATGTACCTACCTCACACTTAGCAGTCTGATGCCCAGAAGCTTTTATTGCTTCTGAATGTTTGTAGAATGAAAGATTAATCTGCCATATCTATAGTAAATGGAAAATTTAAGCATAGCCTCCCAGCTGAACCGAGAACATCTGAAAACAATAAAATGTAGCAATGGAAGAGACATTTTCCAGTACAGAAACTATATCATTTGAAACTGCAAGATGTTTTCTTCCCTGAGAAACTAATGTTTTTTTAAACCCTAGCTGATTGAGAGTTGGAAGTCAGGGTCACAAAATTAAAACTCAGATGATACAGTTTAGAATCTAATCCTGGTAAAGAAGTCATTTGATTATTTGTCTGCTTTATGCAAATGTGACAGTTTAGGCATGTATGTGAAAAGATATTCCCTTTCCATGTTAAAGTGTATAATTCAAAGTTCTTTACTGACAAAAAATTAATTTCAATGTAATTACATCAAATTTTCACTCTTCTTGCAATTTCTGGAACAGAAATTAGTATTTCTGTTTTCAGTCCCCTTTTTGGACCCTTGTATTTGCTTATTGTAAATGCAGGTTGAGCTGTGCCACATTGTACCACTGCAGAGCTCTTAAAGCTCCCCAAGACCATCAGGATCCTGCCAGAGGAATAATGTTCATGGCAAGCTGCAGTTACTGTTTCATTACTGTAAAGTGACTGATGTTGCTCCTTTATAGCCCTACATCTTGCTTATAGAAAAGACATTTTGATCGAGGCAGGAGAATGAGCTTCAGTTAGTGATGTGTGTGGTTTCTAACAGTTGCTGAAGCAATTGTTCTCACATATAAACCAGTAGAGGAAGAAGATAGTGAATACTGGTTTATCTCAGTGTGATGTCAGGTTGCTCACAGATAGGCCAGAGTTATAAGCAGAGTGATGCTGTCTTTTTGTCTCTTCTTGACAAGGTATCCAAAACATGGTTTGAATGTGGCACTGGGAATAACTGGAGTTGCTTGTTCTTTTCTACCTAGAGAGAATCACTTAACTTCATTTCTATTAGCATGCCTTAGACAATGAAAACTTTTATAATTTGATGAGATTCTTGCAATATAAAACAATATAAAGGTTATTTAAACTACAGATTTTCACATTAGTTAAGCAAAAACCTTTCTAACCAAGTTAACTTTCATTTCATTTTCTGAGGCAGTAGGCTTTAAAGAAGTAGTTTTCTTCTTGTATAATTGTCTTTCAGTAAATTTACTTTTTATTAATGCCATTACACTCCAAAGGTGTAGTTCTGTTGCTTCATAGTGTTAGATTTTTATGGTTCCCTTCCGTCTCCATTGCCAGTCCTATCCTGAAGTTGCTCTGCTTATTATCTAAATCAAACATACAAGGTTCAAAACTACAAAGAACTGAATCAAAAGCATGTTGCATGCCTATTTCTCAACTATATCACTAACAAGCAGTATTTTTTAAATGCTTTCATATATTAAAATTTTGTAGGTACTTTATAAATACAGGTGTTTGATGATTTTCACTTGGCCTTTACTCACACTTTAAGAAGGAAAAAACAAATATAGGAAAATGCATGCAAAGGATTAGGAAAGGAAGAGGTGGGGACCGCCTATAAAAGAAGTAGAAGAAAGCTAACACAGAAACCTGTAAAAAATCCAGCTTTATTGAAATTTAGTGGAGAGATTTCTATTCATTTCAGTCGAGTTAACTAAGGTCTCCCAAGGAGGAAAGGGAAAGCCCTTGAACGCATGGGATATACTTTTGCTTCTGTGCTGGTTTCTAGTAACATCTATAGCAACGTAGAGATGCCAATTAAGAACACTCATGGAGATGCTTTCTGAAGGAAGGGCTGGAGGGAAAGATACCTCTCACTATACTGATGAACATAATTAAACAAACCAGACAAACCCTGAGGGTTTTCAGATGTGATAAGGGAACACAGTTCCAGATTATTTTTCTGTTTTTATTGAACTGTTTCAGCTTTATCTAATAAAAGAGCTTACTTTTCTCTGTACGTTTTAGGCAAAACTATGTATCTAAACTAAAAAAGCAATAGTAGTACAAATTCTTACAAGATACTTTTCTGATCTAAACAGTCAAGGAGCTAACCCATCCTCACCAGCAGTGCTAATTCACTTTTAAAAGCTGAGAACAAGAAGCAATTAAAATCTCATAATAATTAAAATGATGTAAAGGTTTGGTGTTTGTCCCTTGAATTTTTTAGCATTGTGTAAGGACTTCATTGATACTTTGTAGTCATAATTGGTTTTAATACTTAAGACAATGGCAGGAAATTTTGAACTATGCTATATTAATGAATTGTTAAGCTAAAATTTCTTCATACCAGAAGGGGTCATAGACAAAAATGCTAATCAAAAGAAAATGCAAACATAGGCCTTTATTACTAGTACACAGACAATTACAATTTCAAATGACTTTGTACTTCAAGTAGGCTTTGGAGGTTCTTCTGCCCCCACCCTCGTATTGGTAGCAAGTTTCTGGTAACCTTAACTGTTTGTTGTCAGTCTAGTATGAAAAAGATTATCCTCTGGAAGAGAAACAGGAAATGTAAATGAAAAAAAATTTTACATGTTGTCAGTAGTTTTACAGAGAATTCTATTGTTAAACTGTTCAAGCTTGTGGGGTATACTGGTAGCATTAGTTACGTCATTGCTGTGAGTGGTTTTAGTGGTTGTAGTTTTGATAGCTACATATTTTATTACCAAATTTTAATATATATAATTACATATTATTATTCAAAAATTTTTGCACAGGAGTATGGAAGCAAGCATAATAAAGATATGCTAACCTTCTGTACTGTTGACAATGCTGTGTATGTGTAACTATATGTGTTTATACAGGCATATATATGAAGAAGTGGGTTTTTAATATAAGTAATACAAATGTGTATTTATATTTGTTTCTATTTCTACATAGTTTTATATAAATAATTGCATATTTTATGTCACTGCTGTCACACAGAATGATCTAACTTACCCCTGTAAAGCCCATGAAGATAATCATCATACGAAACAATTTTTGAATTGTTGTTTTACCTTGTGTGTGTGTATGCACATTCTGTGTACACAGAGGTACCAAATTATAGCTGAGAGAGAGAAAAAAAAGGACTCTAAATATTCCATTGTGTCTTCTTTTATAGTATTGTACTGGGACTGAATAAGGTGAGTGAGAAGTAGAAGAGGGAAAGTATAGATATATTGTTCAGTAACACCCAAACAGTTCTCATGGAAAATTGAGTTTGAAAGTTAAGAAGTGGGAAGATTGTTTGTTTATTTACTTTTCCCTTAAAGAGTATAGTCATTCAATGTAAACCATATATTTGTTTTGATTAATAAAAAAGTAGTTTGATAAAACTGTATACATGTTGAGCCAGGAGGGTGAGTGTGGCAAACACAAAACTCTGTATGGCTCTATGGTTGGGGGCTAGACAGATGCAGATACTTGGAAATTATTTTGTTTTCCATTTTCTCCTCCTGTGCTTTTTGCATACCCTGATATTTATTACTACGTGTGTTCTGCTACCAGCTCCCCGGCAAATTTTTTTCTTTTCCGCTTATTTCTGATGAGGGCGAAATAGGTAGTGTATTTCCTTCCTTCTTTGCCATGACTTCATTGTCTTTCCCTGTGAACAAGCTGCACCCTCATGGAGTGCCCTTCACAAGGCTGACAGCCTGCCACAGTCATCACTCTCTTTTCTGCTGACACAGAGATGAGAGTCTTCTGTCTCTGCAGATTCCCAGGGAGCAGCTGAAGCCGATGAAAATAGAGGTTTTGGGTTCAGTCCTACACTACTAAATCTGGCAGAAATCCCAGTGAAGCTACTGGGAGTTTTGATTAAAACCAGAATTCAGTTTTAGGATGACTATTTGTATTTAAGTATAGATCTTCTGGTTTTGCTCCTAAATGCTTAGCACTAAACTGATCTACAAAAACTAAAAAGAGAAACTGAAAGAAGCTAGAAGATATTTCTGTTACTCAGATTCAAACAGTCAAAAAATATGCTTCATGTAAGTGGTGAAAAGCATGTTTGCAGAATTAAAGTTCTAATGATACTGACTGAAGTATGGCACAGCAGTTATGTATCAAATGAAACGTTTAATTTTAAGTTATTGTTCAAATTAAAATGAATTAAACATTTAGTTTTAAAATTCTGCAGTGCTTCTCCAGGTGTATAATCTGAGACAGTATAAAATGCCTCACTTTCATCAGTGGGATTGCTTTCTGGCATGAGTAATGAGAGTGAACTCCAAAGCAGAGGAGTGAGAGTGGGGCAGGGGCAGTCTAAATTGTTCTTTTTACACTATTCTTCAATATTCTTAAAGGTTTAACACATCTGCAGACCTGAATTTTTAAATTTCCTCTTTGCTGACAAGGGATTCTATTCCTTTGAGGTTGAACTGAATAACACTGATTTCCTGAGGTGAGGAAGCAAAAATCTGTGGAAGATGTAATTGAAGTTTTTATATTGTGGTCTAGAAAAGTAACATATTTTATTTTCAGGCATATAGCAAGGTATTTACTTCTTAGTTGCTGGGACATGAAGGAATTAAAGAAAATAACGTGCATTTGTCCAGCTTTCCAGATTCCCAAGTTTTAATAAGTAATATATTTTTCTTTTCATCATATGAGGAAATCTTGTCTTGTCAATGAAATCTGAATACAAGGTTTTGTGCAGGAGAATTCTTTCTGTCATTGAAAATCAAACATCGAGCTGTCAGTCTGTAACAGAAAATCTTTTTGTGCTCCCCTGTTCCACCTACAAATCTGTGTTGGTAGTACAGTGTGCTTTCCCAGTGAGGATTAAATTACCTTGGCTTCACTCTGGTCTTCTGGTACTTGGTGGACTTAGGTCTTAATCTTGATTGTGTGGTGGAGAGGAAAATCTCTGACTTCCTTTACATTCAAGATTTGAGGTTTGAGGCTTGAGGCTTTGGGAACTGGTATTATTTGTTGTGTTGTACTTCTGAAGGAGCCTGGTTGTGGACCAGGGTGTCAGTATGCTGGGAATTCCTCTATCTCAGAGGAGAAACATAAAGAGGAGAGAGCAGTAGGCAGCATGACACATAGAGTTACTTCACTGTTTTGAGTTCTGTAAACATCTCAGCCAAGTAAAAGTGAAAGAAGCCAATATTAGGATAGTAGATATGAGCTGCTGAATCTTGCAAAAAATTTATTCTTGTGATTTCTTATCTCCATGTATACTTTGCACAGGGGTAATTCAGCCTGTAACTTACTGTAATAACCGATGATTAATATTTCATTGTCTGTCATCTTGTGTGCTAAGTATTTGCTCAGAGATTTATTTCATTATAGTCCGATATCCAAAATCGGATGCAAACTTCATATAGTAGCAGGGTTTGTAGGAGTATGAGGAAATATATACATTTACAAGAAGCTCCAAACAAACCAAAATTGGAGATCTTGCTGGAATCAAGATTCAGATAAATTTATTTCCCAGCTTTTCTTCTACACTTGACATTTTGTAGCAGTGAGTGTATGATACTGCAGTTGCATGTGGCAGCACTTTCTTCCGAGAAGTTTGTCAGTATATGGAAATACTTGGCTTCTGAAAGCCATGAAATTCCATAAATGACAAAAGCAAAATATTTTCCTGTTTCTCTGTTTGGTTTTTTTTGTGTCTATTTTTCAAAATGTTTTGTGTCTTAAAATATTAGAAACATTTTCCTTAATGTTCAGATTGATTACAGAAAATAGCATTTTATTTCAGAAATACTGTTGATTATCTATTACTTTGGAGTTCTTTCACATATGCTTAGGTGTGTAAGAACGAGTTATTTTTAATTTTAAAAAAATGTTTTAAGATCTGCAGGTAATTACATGCTTAAAACTGACATTGTATCAATTATATTAAAATGAGTAAGCAAACCCTGGAATGTTATTTTTGGAAAAGGACCCCTTTTGCTGTTCCAGCAAGAGGAAAATGAGAATGTGCTTAGAATGGACATGACAGCAGTACTATTGGAAACTGGAATTTTGCTAAAATCTACAAAGCCTGCATAGACTACTGCATTAAACATGCTTTTTTTTCTTCTTTTACTTAGAGCTGCCCTCCACTCCATTTTAAATTGCCATGTATATATTAACTTGCCTAATCAGTTGCAGGAGTTTGTGTGACGGAAAGTATTTCATTGCAGGAGCTGGTCAGAAATGGTCGTGTGGGACCATGAGAACAGTAGTGAAAATTCAGCTTGAAAATGAGAGATACCAGCTGTACAAAAATGCTCAGGCCTTCATGATATATTTAACATGAATGTTGAAAACCTTTTTCAACTAAACTACTCTTCTTCACTATTGCATATTAAAGTAAATTCTATAAAAACCATGATTTCAGACAATGATTAAGGAACCTTCTGGGGATATGTCTCAACTTTGAGTCATGCACAGTTTAAAATGTTTAAAAGACTTTGGTGTTCATTGTTCATGTTAATCATAAGCTTAATTGTATTAAGTACATAATTAAGGACTTGACACACATGTTTTCTTTAAAAAAAAAAGAGGAGAGTGGGGAAGAGGCTCTGACTTTACTGTACAGGCTTTGATTTATGTGAACTTCTTAGTCTAAGTAGCTGTACTGCCCATAGACTAGTTTTTTCCAAGAGAAATTAATAGCTTTGCCAAGTCTCTTTCCTTTTCCAAGAGACTAGCTCACATTTTCAGCCAACAATCTTTTTTCCATAACTTTTTGGATGTCACCTTTGAAAAAAATGTGTTTTATTTGTATCAAGCCTGATTCAGTACAACTCATCTAACTTCTTGTTGCCTTTGAAACCTCCCTTATGGTGTACCCTTGGTGGTGGCAGCTAAGCATTACTGCAAAAAGAATAATTTTCCGTATTAGGATGATTAAAATATTGAAGGAAAAACAATTTTAGATAATCTTTAATAAAACAAACATATGTACCTTTGTAATGTTTAGATATCTTTTTGCATACTGTTACTTATGATCTGCAGATGTTGGAGCTGTACAAGAAGAATAATATTTGCATATGCATACATTTCAGATTTGTGGTCTGAGCTGAAGTACAGCTATGAGTATTATCAACCCTTTCATTCTCAGATGAAAAGTTAATAAAGGAAAGCCCTAATCTCCCATTTTTTGGGAAAAATAAAGTCTGGACAACATTTTCATTTATGCTGAATCAGTGGGAGAAAGGGTTATGCCTTGCTCTTTCAGTCCTACTGATCTTATGGTAGAAGTCACATAATATGAGGTGGAGCTCAATTATACCTTCAGTTAACAAAGGATTTGTATTTCACATTGCAAAGAGGAAAATTCAAATATAGTTTCTTTGAAAAATCTTATCAGTAGTCAAGGAGCAGGTGCCGCAACAAACAGCAAAAATAAATTTCAGGTTTCTGGAGACCTCTGAATGTTAATGGAAATTATGGGGGAATTTGCCACAGCATCCTGTCAGAGGTGTAATTAAGACAGTTGCTTCTCCAGCATGTTTTCTGTTGGAGCATCTTCCAGGATGAGTTTAACTTCAGATCTTTGCCGATATAGACTTAATGTCTCCATTCTGAAGGTTGCCTGCCTGACACAGAGTCCAGTCTCCTGAACTTTCACCCACTGTGCTGAGTTTCCTTTTGGAAAGGAGTAAAGTTCCTGGTAACCATAAGAGTAGGTGCTACTTTCCAGCATTCAGATCCCATGTATTACATTGTTTATCTAATAATGTTGATGTATTAAATGGATTTTTGAGGTGTCATTAAGGATAATAAGTTGTTTACTATACTTGAGCCTGAAGTGAGTTGGTAGAAGTTCAAATTGCTTTTCTCATCCTTTCATTAATATTTGCTAAATCATACTTGTGGGAGAGAAGTTCCATAAAAAGTCCTTATGAAAGGCAAATTTGCTTTGTAAGGAAGTGAAACAGATTATCAAGTATTAGGTTTTGTTCTTTAATTGACAGGGATGGGAGTGCATATGTCAGACCTCCTTTACTCGTTCCTCATGTGATTCATACTGATCAACATGCATAATGTTTTCAGTAATAGAAATATTAATTTTTCAAATAGGTTATATTTTAAAATATTTGCTTCCAGATACATTGCTTCCTTATTTTGTTATGGTTCTATGGAGTTTTGATTAAATAAAAATAGTAGAAGAGACTTCACCATTCCTTCCTGCTAATCTTTCTAGCACTGATAGACATGAAATACAGGATTTGTGATAATATGCTGCTCCAGCATGGCAATCTGTGACCTTTTACCCTTGCAGAGCTTTTACATAGGCTTTGGTAGAATCATAGAATGCATTGGGTTGGAAGGGACCTTTAAAGGTCATCTAGTCTAACCCACCTCCAGTCAGCAGGGGCCTTGTACCTTTGGCAGTCTCCTTTATGTAGGAACAGGAGACTGCCACTGCACCATAAATAGTACTGTTGGGCTTTACGCAGAAACTGTATTTGGGTATTGGGAGCCTTCAGTTAAAATTTCAGTCTGCTTTCCCATGAAACGAAACTACAACATTGCATATTCTTCCAGATAACTTGCAATGGACTTTCCAACATGTCTAGGTGCCTTCTTTTCTTTTTTTTGTCTCACTTTTTCTGTACTTACCTGAAAAGAGGTCAAATTTTCATGGGCAAGAAGAGTTAGTTAACACAGTATGAAACTGTGGAGGCTAAGATTGTGATAAAATTCAGACAGAAATTAGATCCATTTATGTGTACCAAAATATTTTAATGTTTTGTCCTGAACGACAACAAATGATACTGGGTTGTTAAACATTGTGCTTCAGGTTTTGAGGTAGTGGGTATTAGACACTAGGAGGAAACTTAATGTAGAAGACAGATTATTCCATGTGTATTTACAGCAGGCATTTTACAGTTTCTTCCGAATCATATTATTTGAGGTCAGAGGTACAGGAAGAAAAACAATGGGTCACTCTGTCAATGGGTACATGTCCAAGTGGAGGCCAGTGACAAGTGGAGTCCCTCAAGGATCAGTACTGGGACCAGTCTTAACATCTTCGTCGGCGACATGGACAGTGGCATTGAGTGCACCCTCAGGAATTTTGCTGATGACACCAAGCTGAGTGCTGCAGCTGACACTCTCGAGGAAAGGGATGCCATCCAGAGGGACCTTGACAGTCTTGAGAAGTGGGCCCATGCCAACCTCATGAAGTTCAACAAGACCAAGTGCAAGGTCCTTCATCTGGGTCAGGGCAATCCCAAGCACCAACATAAGCTGGGCAGTGACTGGCTTGAGAGCAGCCCTGAAGAAAAGGACTTGGGGGTACTCGTGGATGAGAAGTTCAACGTGAACCGGCAGTGTACACTTGCAGCCCAGAAAGCCAATTGTATCCTGGGCTGCATCCCTGGATGTAGGAGAGANTTTTCACTTGTGGCTTGCAATAGGACAAGAGGCAATGGATGCAAGCTAGAGCATGGGAAGTTCCACTTCAACATGTGGAGAAACTTCTTTGCTGTAAGGGTTACAGAGCACTGGAATAGGCTCCCCAGAGAGGTTGTGGAGTCTCCTCTGGAGACTTTCAAGACCCATCTGGATGCATTCCTGTGTGACCTACCCTAAATTCTATGGTCCTGCTCTGGCAGGGGTGTTGGACTCGATGATCTCCAGAGGTCCCTTCCCACCCCTAACATTCTGTGATTCTGTGAAGAAAGCGTAGTCAGCAGGTCAAGGGAGGTGATTCTCCCCCTCCACTCTTGTGAGACCCCCACCTGGAGCACTGTGTCCAGTTCTGGAGCCCCTATTACAAGAAAGATATGGACGTGCTGGAACGGATCCAAAGGAGGGCCACGAGGATGATCAGAGGGCTGGAGCACCTTTCCTACAAAGACAGACTGAGAAAGTTGGGATTATTCAGTCTGGAGGAGAGAAGGCTCCAAGGAGACCTTATTGTGGCTTTCCAGTATCTTAAGGGGGCCTACAAGAAAGCTGGGGAGGGACTTTTTAGGATGTCAGATAGTGGTAGGACTAGGGGGAATGGATCAAAACTAGACGTAGGTAGATTCAGATTAGACATTAGGAAGAAGTTCTTCACCATGAGGGTGGTGAGACACTGGAAGAGGTTGCCCAAGGAGGTGGTGGAAGCCCCATCCCTGTAAGTTTTTAAGACCAGGCTGGATGGGGCTCTGAGCAACCTGATCTAGTGGGAGGTGTCCCTGCACATGGCAGGGGGTTTGGAACTAGATGATTTTTAAGGTCCCTTCCAACCCTGGCAACTTTATGATTCTATGAAAATAGATGGATATTGGACCATACTGAACACAAGAATTCTTGTTTCTAATCTTTGTGTCAGGCTCCCTATCAAATAGCCTCTTTTAAATTACAGGTAGAATTAGAATAGACTTAATTTTTTTTTAAAAGGAATTAATGAAAAAAATCCCAAGGACTACAATAGCTAGATACTCCCCATTTATGAGTACAGAATGTACACTTCTATGAAAGGATAGAAATTCTATAATATAGTTAAATCTAAAAGTCCAGTATGCTATTTCCAGGAGTTTCTTATGTTGATGACAAGAAAAAAAGTATTTCTTATTAAATTTAATTATATTAACAATTAACAATTTGAATTGATGATAAAAAGTTGTCATTCTTCACGTCATGGTGCATATTAAGACACTGGGGTGCTGGATCATGTCCAAAGAAGAGCAATGAAGCTGGTGAGGGGTCTAGAGAACAAGACTTAAAAGGAGTGGCTGAGGGGACTGGTATTGTTTAGACTGGAGAAAAGAAGGCTCAGGGGCCTTCTTTCAGCAAAACGGTTACCCTTTCTAAGCAACAAATTATTTATAACATATGTTCTAACATATGTTCTTTCCGGCAAAATTATTCCAGCAGCAATGCTGGGAAAGGAGCAAATGAAGAAACACCTAAAAATAAGACAAGAAAACCAGCACGGAAAATATGACTGATTCATAAACTGAAGGCTTTTAAGGTCAGATGTATCCTTATAATAATATAGTCTGTCTGACTGTAAAACAGGCCTTAGAATCTCAGATGGTAATTTCTGAATCAAATCCACAATCTCATTTGAAACTACAAAGTATCCTTAGGATGGAATCTTAATTTTAGTGTGTTTGCTTCTTGTAAGTGAAAATATATTGTGTGACTGAAGACCTTTATGTAAACATATGTACTTTACTATTAGTCTGAACATGCCTGCCTTCACATCATTTTTTAAAATCTTATGTCTTCCTCTTAGGATAGAAGACCAGCCGCTAGTCAGATTTTTAACCTTTTACATTTTGGATAAACTCAATGAATAAAGATTTTTAAAATTGATAGATTTGTTATAGATAATATTTTTAATTTCAATATTATTTAAAAATATTAATATTATTATAAAGCATTTCTGTTTCTGAAATCTTAAATTTTTCTTCTGAGTCTTTGCATAATTATTCCAGTTTTCTAGCATCCCATTTGAATGCATTTGCCATAGCTGTGCAAAGCACTCTTGCTGGGTGCAGATGGCAGGATACTTCCCTGTTGCTATCTGGAAATGGTCTGCTTCTAGGTTTCCCGATTACATAAGTTGCACATTCTCTTAGGAGGTGCTTGTATGTCATTATTCCAAAGTATCATTCAGGATCTCAGCATTTTGGGTTGAATTTATTTTTATTTGTACATCTACTGGAAAGTTTAATTATAGTTCTGTTTGTTCTTCTTTCTACTGTTTAAATTGCAGTAGTCAGATTTTTAGATGCCTTCCTGCAGACTTACAGTAATAGGAGTTGCTTGGTTATAGAACCTGAACATCATGATGGATACAGTTTCTGTTTATTAAGACATGGGTAGGCACATACATAAAAATTTCCAGAGCATGTATTTATTACTTAATAGGATATATTAAGCAATGGGTATATTGGTATCATTCCTTCTTATATCTAACTCATTCATATTCTCTTGCACAAACATTCTTTGTAGTCTGGTTACATTCTGTGATCTTTCTTCAAACACACCCTCCAAACTGAACTTTTAATTACTAGGGTTGACAGAGCATACACATAATCATCTTATGTCTTGAAGGTGAAGGAACTCCAATACATTTCACAACTCAAGCTTAAGTTTTAAGTTTTAACTAGCCTGTTTGAATTCCAGACTTCTTAAAAGAAAGATCTTTGGCCAGAATATTTTTTTGGATCACCAACCATTAAACTGAAAAATACATAATTTGTTTTTCTACTCCAGCTATAATTATAATGTTATCCAAAGACTGGTCCTATAAAAAAGTGTACCTTTGAAGAATGTATGCTATAAAAATACAATACTTTCCAGCAGAACTACTTATTTACTGAATAGGAATTCCAAAGGGAGCTTGAATTTTATCAGTCTTGGTGAATGCAAGCTTTGGAAATTTTAGAGAAACATAATAAATTATTACTTGATTTCATTATAGAGAGCATTCCCCCATGAAGAACTGGACTCCACTTGAGTGTGTGAAGTAAGGAATACATGACCAGCCATCATGCTTAAGTTCTGCAAAGCAATTGCATATTGAGTAACCCTCAGGAAATAGATCCATGCCTACCTGGGCTGATAAAGAATACATCTTCAGAAGCAGGACAAGATTTGGTATTCCCATACGTACCTGTGTGGATAATGCTCCCTTGCATTACTGGAAATCTTACTTTCTTCTCATAGCGGTTATATTTCATAATGGGAATCTCAGTGTTGCTAATGGCTCATAAAGGGTCTTTCATGTTTACCCACATGTATCCATTTGCCTTTTTCAGATTCATCTTCTTGAGAATTTCATTCACGAGGAGTGAAAATAATTTTCAGGAAAGACTCAGTCTTTACTGGTCTCACTGGAGTCATCACTTGGCAAAAATTCTGCTATATGCAAGTTGCAATCAAACAATCAATACATAGAGTAGACCATAAACTTTCCCAGAATCTGTTTATTATTTATACTTCAGTCATTAATGAGAAAATTAAATGAGTGGACTCTTTTTTATAATTTGCATTTCTATCATATTAGTAGTGTATATAACTTAGTCAATATTAGAATGGGAGTCAGCTTTTTGAGCAGTAGTGAAAGCTTTTTCCGTGCCTATGAAGCTCATTATTTTTACTGTGTGATAAAGAGGACGTTTTTATGGATAATGTTAGGCAGTAAATTGTAGTACAGCTATTTGCTAAAGAGTGCAGTACTGTTTTCCAATAATGAAATAGTGTTGTCATTGAATTCAACAGCCAAATTCCCATTTTTTTTCCACCAGAGTCAGGATTTAATTCCATTTCTTTCAGTTCTTAAATTCTGAGCAGTTCTGGTTTTCTTATGATAGCAGGCTGACTATTGCTGATGATTTGCAGGTTAAATGTAGTCAGTGTATCAGGTACTGATTTGGAAAGAGCCTCAGATGTAATTAAACTGAAACTATTGTAAACCTGCTTGTCTTCTATTAAGTTGGATAAAAGATCACTGAAACCTTTTTCTATTGAATGGGATTTTCTTCTTATAATGTATGTATTTTACTAAAATTACTGTCTTTGTATCTTGATGGATACAGGGGAAGCTCAAAGGTATAACTCTGAAGATTATTTTCTAATGAAAATCAAGAAAGATTATAACCACAGTTCCTACTGAGATTTAAGGGTTTTTAATCCCCCTTTATTGTTAGGCATTTTTGTTGTGGATACTTATGTGCTTGCTAACTTTATTTAAAGTGAGCAGCCCAGTTGAAATTAAATGCCAATGTGTATAAATGTCTGCAAAAGTCTTTCCCAGATGATACCTGACTGAACCTTATCAAGGGTAGGGAGCAGATCATTTATTTCTATTTGAGATAACTTTACTTTAAGAGCTTTGTGTCTTAGTGCAAAGAAAACTCAATATGAGATCTTAATGGGAAGACCATTTTCTCCCTTTCTGAACATGTTAAAGCTCTTGTTTTTATTCTTTAGGGTGAAAGCATCAAATTCTAAAAGGCATCAATTTTTCCCTTTGTAGCTTGGTTGTAAGACCAATTGCACACTAATAAAAGTGTTCGAAAGAAGGTGTGTGACCCATATATCAGTATTGGAGTCTCTTTTCAGTAGTGGGAAAAAAGATAATAGGACATGATAGCAGGGAGAGCAGCTGTAACCCTGCTGTTATGCCTTCTTTCATGGAAGCCTTACATTTTCAACTGCCCTCCTCCCCTCCCCCTCCCCCATTAAAGTTTCCATAAGGATATGAAATCTGGCTTAGAGCAACCATCTGGTTCTCATTTGTTCCTAGAAAAATTCAGTTAATTGTTGTTCCCAGTTTGTGTTGCCTCAAAAGGTCAAAAAAACTTTCTCTTATACAGGTTGAACCTGAATAAATTAACCATTTACAGGAATTTGACTAGGATTTTATTTTCATATAGCTTGTATGCCATTTTCAGTGTACTCAATATAGCTTGAATAGATTGTATTACCTCATGTTATTTCTCTGAAAATAAATAGTGGTTTACCAACTAGTCCTCTATAGGTAGCACTAATTTACACCAAGCATTCCCGCAGGAAAGTCAATTCTGTAATGGTTACTGGCATGGATCGTAATCAATGTGGAGTGAACTGCAGTGTGACTGCTCTGATCTGTAGTTTCCTCCCATGAATCACCATGAAATTACTTGGAGCAAGAAAACCTGTTCCCAAGTCTTGCTTGCTTTATCTGATCCACTCTTTTGATTGTTTGCTTGTCTGTTTGTAAAACTCTTTCACTTATTATGGATATTACTGGATACGTTGTCAATGCACAGATCAATGAGAAAGAAAGAAATTGAAATATTAGAGAACCTTGTGAAAATCATTACCTTCAGTGGAAGGTGTCGTGCTGCTTCTGTAAGCAGTAACATAACTTAAATTTCCAGGTCCTCTTGGAATTTTCTTAATATAGGTATCTACTGGATTAAAAATTTATTCCTTCTATGGTTATTAGTACACTGTCTTGTGTAATACAGTGTTTTTTCTTTTTTTCCAGATTACAGAACAGGCCCATGTTTCACACAAGTTAACAACCAGATGTGTCAGGGCCAACTAACAGGAATTGTTTGCACAAAAACCCTCTGTTGTGCGACCATTGGGCGTGCATGGGGTCACCCCTGTGAAATGTGCCCTGCTCAACCTCAGCCGTGCCGTCGTGGCTTCATCCCTAATATTCGCACTGGAGCATGTCAAGGTAAGTCTTCTGGTTTGAATTGTGCATGACTGTTGTGATGCTGATATTCATCTTGAAAACTCTGTGTCAAAACAAACTCACAGTTCCCCTTGTCTGTGTTCTGTGTCTTACTTCTGATAAAATTTGCATATGTTTTGCTGCTTCCAGATTTTAGCTAGTGTACATACTGAACAAAAGTCAAGGTCCTGGAAAAATTGAGTACAATAAATACCAAGCATGAACAGGTCAGAATGTCTGTTGAGCACAGCCATCAGATACTGCAGCAGAGCACCACTCAGGCAACTGTCTTGAGTTGATGTGGCCCTTAACTTATATCTGCTTTATTCATTCTACTGAAAAATTCGCTATTTCTTTCTACTGAGTTGTTTTCTCTCTGCAGTGGTTGGGAAATATTATAGAGGCCTTTTTTTTTCAATCCCTTCATTTAGGTAAAGCATATTATGAACCTTCTGGATGCTCTCTTTGGATTATTTGTATAGGGCTAGAAAAATGCATCAATAAGGAAGGATTTCAGTCTTCTAGATTTAGATTCATAAAACATTTGAAAAGTGGGAAAGCCGCCTTGCCTTATCCAATATCTCCATCTTCCATGATGCTAAGGAACATGCTCCTCTTTTCTTTTGTTAATGCAATCCACTTATCCTGACAGGTATTTCTTCTGCTGTAGATGCTTGTCTAAGTTTGAGAACAAACTACATAAAGAATGCAAAAATTGAGGATACTAAACTATTGAAGGAGAATGTACTACTTTTCTCCTAACAAGGTGGCACACATGGTCAGATTATAGGCTATGTTGTCTTAGAACCTTCCCAAGAAACAATGGAAACCAAGTAGATGCTACAGTCAGGCCCTACACCATATCTATGCTGTTGAAGGAATAAGATCAATCAATCTCCAGTCAATCTGGGGGTATACAGAGGTTCAAATAATTTTGGGTGACAGATTTTTGTTTTGTTTTGTTTGTTTTCTGATTTCACAAAGTGTCTATATAGCGTTCTGTCTCTGTGTATCTGTCTCTTATGGCTTCCAAAATCTATGTAAGACAGCACAGCTAGGATACTGCAGGTGTTGCCTATGTAAGCAGATCTCTGTGACAGGGTTAAGATCCCTCTTAACAAAGTGATAAAGTTGACTAGAATGATGTCTGATGCTTTGAATTTTTATATAGGTGATAACCTGTAGTGCTGGAGAACTTTCCACCTTAATTCCCTATTTGCAAAATAACAAAAAGCATACAGTAGCAGCATTTGTTTATGTGTGTGTATGTGTTAGCAACCATTATTAGGTAGTTCAGGAAAAGGGCTTTGACACTGTCTCCCATAAGATGTTGATGTACAGGCTGGATGAGCAGGCAGTGAGGTGGATACAAAGCTGGATGAATGGCTAGGTCCAGAGTCTAGTTGGAAGCCAGTACCCCAAGACATGATAGTGGGTCCAGTCCTGTCTAGCATCTTCATTGAGCTAGAAGATGAGGCAAAGTGCATTTTTCCTTCAGTTTTCATTCGCACATTGGTGTGGTTGACCTGAAACTACAACTGAAGCTATTAGCTCAAATTCACTTCTATGGAACTCCTCACAGCTTTACCTTAGCAAAGGCATCCATGCTATTTAAAATACTTAGATTAGTGTCAAGCAATAATAAATCCCTTCATTTTACTCATTTCAAATATTTGTTTTCCTGGGTTTTTTTTGTGCTTACACTGCTTAAAGAATCCAAATTATACTAAAGATAAATATTTGATTACACTTTTCCTTGTATATCAGAGAGAGGCCTCTGTCTGCATGAACAGCTTACGTTTTACTGTTCATCTTGAAGTGATTAGTGTATTTTAGACATTCTTTTCATAACAATGTCATAAACAGAAACAGCATACTGAAGACATGCACATTGGTTGCAATCTCCAATTCAAACTCCGTTGTATGAGGAAGATGTTGTCCAGAATTCTTAAAACTTCTCTGCCAGGCTGATCCTGGCATAGCTTCTGGGCCATCTAAATTATGTGAGAGATCAGCAGAGCTCTTTAGCACCCGTGCCCACAAGACTGTGTTTTCTTTTCTGCCAGCTTATTCTATGTGGTAAATATTTCTAAGTTATGCAGTTAACATCATTGCTGAATTCCACTGGGAAGCATAAAAACAACATGGTAGTCTACTTTGTATGATGGATGAACAAAGAAGTTTAAATAGTTTTTGCTACTTTTTTGGCATATCATTACCATATAGGAAGATCTGACTGTATTTATGTTAGGAGTTAGCATGTGATATTATGAGATGATAGGCAAAAACAGATGAAGAAAAGTTAGATTTTCTGCATGGAAGAGGAGAGAGAACTGAAAAATTTATTTGTTCTGCAGAGAATCGCTTTTACTTCCAACAGTTGACATAGTCTCTTTTAAGATCTGTGTTGTAATTCCCCCTGACCTAAGTTGTGTGGTGTTTGCAGGTTGATAGCATGTCATTTCCTCTGTCCTGAATTATCAGACCATTTTACTGGAGGAAATGACTGGATAAAGCACTTGACACTGTGGAGATACTTCAAACTCCACATTAGGGTACAAAGTCTGTAGAAATAATCTGTAGGCTTTCACTACAGCTAGGTTTGAAAATTTTAGAAAAAAGCAATACAACAGTGTTGTTTTGGGGGGATCAAAAAAACCTCCAGGAGTCCGTTAAAGTAGAAATTCTAGGAGGGAACCAAGAGTTATGCTGAACAGACAAATTGGGACTGAGGTACTTTCTTCTACACTTCAATACTGCAAGGAAATATATTGTTATTTCCTTAAAATGTATGTAGCAAGCTTTTCCTGGCAGAGAAAGGTGAATGGAGAGTCTTAATTGAAGTAGGAGTAAAGGGAGTTAAATCTGAGTTGTGTATAGACAGAAGCTGCAATAATGATAGCAGGTATGGCTGCATAGAGGTAAACAGTGAAGAAGAAAATAAAAGGGTCAAGATGGAGCTCTGGGGGCAGTGCTACAAAATTTTTAGTAACAGAGGAGTATTAGCAATTGGGGAAACAGATTTCTGCAAGTGTGGTAACTCATATCTGAGGAGGCTTAATTTCATGCAATGGAAAGGTCAGATGAGACTGGCTTTAAATATTTTCTCTGAGAGTTTTAGAAACAAATACAGGGATCTGACTAATGCTTTTCAGTACTTTACTTTCTGCTGATGACATCAGATTTACAGAGACTTTTATTAAAGGAACACAAAACCCCTTGGTATTCAGTAAAACTGTATCTTTGTTACATATTGATCAGACCAAACTCAGTCCATAGTTTGAATACTTGTCATTTTTGAAGTGAATGCTCACACCAGCAGATAGCATAGTTTGGGAATTGATATGAACAAGTGGAAATTAGTAAAACTTGCAAGCTTTACTGTTGGAAAATAGTTCATCATTTCAATATGCATTAGATGACAGAGTGTGACAGAAGTTAGCTACTGAATATGAAGTTGTTCCTGCTCTTTACAGGATGTGCATGTTTCAATCTTAATGTACCTTAAATGGTTGTTCAGTACCTTTTCAGGATTAGTTACATTCTCTGAGTAGTATATTTGTATAGAATTTTATGTTAGCACTGTTATTTCATTATTACCATGAACAGCTTTAAAAAAATTAGGAAGCAAAACCAATCAAAATTCAAATTGTTTGGTTTGGGGTTTTTTGTTGTTGTGTTTGTGGTTTTTTTTCCTAATGGTATCTATACAGTCATTGCTTAAAAAGGAGTTGCAGCTGCTCAGATATCCCTCTTCCCAAGAATTCAAGCAGGAGAAACTTAAACGTTCCACTTGAAAGTACTTTTTTGCCATTGCTACATGGCCTTAGGAGCAGCATAATGGCAAAAACTCTGTTTTGGACATTTTCTCAGTTCCTCCCTGCATTCCTCAATAGTCCATTTCTTGGCTACACCATTTCCCTTCAGTCAGACAGTTAAATTTTGTCACTAAGAAGAGAAAAATAGTCCTGGCTAAAAAGCTTTTCAAAAGATGAAGGTTGTTCTCCCTGCTACCATTGCTGACATGTTTAAGTATGTATAGCCACTACAGGAGATAATATCCACAAAAATCTGTTCTATAATAAGAATATACTGTACTGAATATTAAAGGCACTGATGTGGACTGGACAAAATGTAGAAGACAGGTGAAGGCTCAAATTCACAATAAGGAGTGATAGATGATATTTTTTAGATAATCTAGTGTTTTGAATTAATGTGTCTGGTTTACTGAGAGTATTAACAGTGTCATTTAGGATCCCATCCTGCTGTCATGGAAATGAGTATTAAAACAGGAAAAAAACCCAACAGCTTAGTATTAA
Source organism: Brachypteracias leptosomus (assembly GCA_013401335.1). NCBI lineage: Eukaryota > Metazoa > Chordata > Aves > Coraciiformes > Brachypteraciidae > Brachypteracias > Brachypteracias leptosomus. Next base: position 946 of record VYZX01028692.1, on the reverse strand, counting down.
TTCTGTTGTATGTTTGATTTTGTAGCATTTCTGTTATCTAGGATGCAGAGGAAGAACCAACAGTTTTCAATTGACAAGTGTACTTTTTAGTTCCACTATTACAAAGAAACTCCCCATACATACTATAGGTAGAATTTAAGAGAAAAATTGTATTTGGATAATAGTTATTACTGCCATCATAAAGAAAAAGTGCACTGTCCAAAATTTGTGTATAAAATCTGAGAGGATTTATTTTTCCTGAACATTTTGATTTTTCGGAGTTTTTTTGAGAAACAGTCCACCCATCAGAAAGGGACGCTGAATTTGGCTTTATTTTCAAAGGTACGTGTTTAAGGTTAGCTGTGCAAATCCCACAGGCATTTTGAAGAGCAAACTCTGCAAAAGCAAAGAAACTTTTTTCATTTGCCAGATATTATCAAGCCTGAGAACACATGAAAGCATTCTACCTCATCTGTAGCATATTGAATCTCTGTATACAGAACTGTATGTAAAGAGTTATTAGTCTAAGTTCTGTGTATGGCAAAATGTTTATTGTGTTGATGTTGGGGTTTAAAAGTGTGCATAAATGGATAATTAACAATACTAAAACTGCTGTGTGGCTTAGCCTGGCAGTCAAAGTTATAAAAAAGTAAATATAAGTATGCTTCATTTCAAATTTGTTGTATTTTCAGAAAAAAATATTCTTATATATTAAGACAACATTTAGGAAGCAATTCATAAAATATGCCCTTTTAAGAAAAAACTTTCGTCCTTTCTAACTTTTTGAAGCTCCAAACTACTAATGATATATTAAAAAAACCTGTGTTTTTATCAGAAGGTGATACTGACCAAAAAAAAGCATAAGGCTTGTAGTATGTATATATGTTTTTAAGCTAATTTTGAAGTACTTATTTTCTTTACATTTAAATGCGACTTAGAAGAGTTAACATTGTGGTGGGTTTACCCT
>VYZX01028690.1:0-15889 GCA_013401335.1 Brachypteracias leptosomus | reverse complement strand
AAACTGCCCTGGAAGGCAAAGTTGCTGCTTGATCTACAAGGACAGCCTCCTCAGAGCACATAATGGTCCACTCTATTGTGCAGAAAATCTAGCATATGTGCCAGATGACCATGGCAGTACATGAAGCGTGAGTGTGAGTTCAGAGACAAAAAGGAAGCACACAAAAGGTAGAAGGGATTTGGAAGGGATAAAAAGACATCATCTGCACATGTAGGAATAGAGTCAGAAAGGCAAAGCTCAACTGGAGTTGAGACTAGTGAGGGAGGTGAATATGAGAAAGGTTTTTATGATTGCACTGGCAGCAAAAGGATGGTTAAGGAGAATGCAGGCTTGTTGCTTTCTGAATTGGAGAAACCTAGTGACAACAGACATAGGAAAGGCTAAGATATTTGATGCCTTTTTAGCTCAGTTTTCACTGGGAAGATTTGCCTTCAGGTTTCCCAGACATCCTGATCTATAAAACCTTAACTTAAAACATCTCTGAAGAAGAAATCAAGAGTCTCAGCAAATTCAGTTTATCAGTGTCAGATATGAAAAAACGTGATTGAAATTATGTTACGCAAGGTATTATCCTTTTTTTTGTTTTCTTCCAATGCAAGCAATTTCCAGTTGTGATAATGAAGTTTAAAGGCTGGCTGTAATACAATATGTGTTGGCCATAGTGTATTAATAAAACAATACAAGTTTATACCTGGCAATGGTAAAGCAATAAATTTTGAAATTGCTGGACCTTGACATTATTAGTAACATGAAAACTGCTAATATTTATTAAAAAAAAGTGCTACGCAATTCAGCCTACATGTAAAATGATTATTCTTTATAAACTGAATATTAGGCATATTAAAAGATGTTAAGAAGTATGTATTGTTTTACTGCAATGCACTTTTATTCCAATGCCTCACAGAGTTAATTATTAATAAAACCCAGTGTTTGTACTGTTCCTCTGAGTCATCATTGTGACTCTAATGCCACTGTAGCCCTGTCAAGCAGGGATAGCCTTTCCTGGGGATTATAAAGATTCACCTCTCTCATCGCCCATAGGCTGGGAGGAGACAGCTGCAACGGTCAAGGGATTTGGAGAAGTAACAGTTTTGTAGCAGTTAGTTGGGCTTGCAAGAAAACTCATCCATGTAATGGCAAGCCTGATCCATACTAACAAGTTCCAAATAGCCGAAGTCTACGGAATGCCTTCAATCAGCCCCTAAGTGGCTCAACCCTGTTGTAATATAGGCAGATTTTCCCTTTGTAGTCACTATCTGCCACCCTGTGGTCGTTTGGCACAATTCTGTCACAGTTACCAGGCCTGCTTGTCTTGCAGCAGAACACAGCAATCTCTCTCACTCCTTCCTTATTGCTGCAAAAAGACTTGCAAAACCAAGGTCTCAATCTGACTTTCAGTAGCTGAAACCATTACCTCAGTAACCTGTGCTTGTTCACACCACCTTTCTACTTTCACATTCATTTTGTTTAACATTGTTCAGCTTCAACTTTGGGACCAATAGGTGTGTTGCTTATATATGATGTCTGGATAAGCTATTCACACTTCATATATATAGAAATTTCATTTACCTTCACCAACTCATACTTGCTAAGTGGATATACATTACTCTGTCCAGCATTTACATCCCATCTCCGCCCTTTCACAGATATGCAGTTACTGCTGGAAGGACTCCAATCCAGGACAGCTCCAACAAGTTTTAGTGAAAGAAGTGCCTTTCTGAGTTTTGTCACAGATGGTTATGATGTGTTTAAGTCTTGATTAACCACACTTCTCCTTCTAGTCCCACACAGTCATCCAGTGTATCTCAAGCAATATCTCACCCAGTGGAGAGGGGTAAAAATATGAGGCAGTGTGGAATAACAGAGTGCCTGAAAGGCACAACCATGAAGGCATGTGGTGCTATGTGTGAGGAAGGCTACACCATACAAGAGAGGTTGATTTTCTTTTTATCCATGTGTATTGGTAAATGCAAGCATGCATATTAATGTTAAAAATAGGTGAAGAAATTCCTCTTACCTTATATTTTATGTTGACTTCATATTTAAAACACTTGGGTTTGTCAGAATGACTTATTTGGGGTTGTTGCCATTTAATTGTGCAGCTATATTTAATTTCATCACAGCTGACAGTGATATTTAATGGAGGCATGAGTTTTTCTGAAATGATATAACCAAGAATTCAAATAATTAAAACAACTTGATCTCTTTTTGCATTGATAAAAGAGAGCACAGTTGCAAGTAACAGTTCTATAAAGAAAGATCCTTATTTGTATCTATTTTTCTTAGGAACTCAGTTAGAAATAATTGGAAGACCAAAGTTCTTCAAAGCTTGTCCCCAGGATCAGAAAAAACAGGGACTAAGCCAGGGAACATAACTTAGAAGCGTACAAAGATATAAGCCCCCTCCATTTATTTTTCTAAATGAATAAGATGGAGTCCTGTCTTCTTTTTACAAGGTTGATTTTTGGTTTTGTTATTTTTTTGATGTTTGGTTTGGGTTTTTGTGGTTTTGGTTTTTTTACTGCAGAAGAACAATCTGATGCTAATTCTAATGTGGTCCAAAGGTTATTTCTTTCTTCAAGCCTCCTCACATGATACTTCTGTGACATGATGGTGTTGCTTGCTTGGTGTTGTTAAATATGCAGTTTATTCCCCCCTTCCAAAAAATCAGTCACACAATTTGGGAATGACACTTCCATTTTAAGAACCTAGCCAACTTCTTTACATAGCTTCCCTAATTTACAGTTGTCAGCAATAATATGAGGACCTTTTTATTTCAATCATCACCATAGACTTCATTATTGTAATAGCAAAAGACGGTCATGAGAGAAAGGGTAATAAAGGGCTGAGAGAGGAAACCTGAGTTTCAGCTAGGCTGCTACTTTACATCAATATTAAGAGATAGGCCTGGCCTATTTGTCCTGGGCTACTTGGTCAAAGAACAGTCTTGTTTCATCTGCTGTAGTGATATTACAGCTCAGCTCCTTCTTGTTTGTTCATTTTTTGGATGCAACATAAAAAACAGTGGGATTTTGAAAGAAGGGCTTTGCCACAATAAAAGTAATTGGACAGAATGCTTCCAAGTAAAGCACCACATGTGAAAGAACATACAAAAACCTGGGGTATTGTACACATTAATTTCTTTGTCAAGGGTGTGGTGTCAGTGTATGCCATCCCCACTGGAAATGAGAAGGAGAAATCATTGCTCAGAAAAACTTCTCCTGAAAAGTCTCCTCTGATGAAAGGTCTTATTTAAAGCGCAGCAAGGGGAAGTATGATCTCAAATCTTAGGGACCTTGATGGAGAAAGATCTAAAATGAATATGGGTAGATTGCTAAATAATCTGAGGCAAGATACAGCTGTGGACCTTTCTTGCTTAATTTCCCTCATTGCTTTTTCTCTTGGGGAAGAGGTTTTCTAGAAGAGGCTAGTCTCTTACTTTCAATTCTAGGTAAAATAGGATTCTTGGTTCCTTCTCAGGGATGAATTCTCTATTAAGCTCATGCAATAATGAAAATAAAACAGAAATAAATTATTTACTTACCAATTTTATACAGTTGAATGTACTCATCATAGAACTGGATCAGGGAGTGGTTGCTAGACCCTTCCACAAGGAAGTAAGCTTTTTCAAGCTCTATCCTCACATTTTGAAATCTACATCCTGTGTTTCTGCCACTTTCATCTTTAATGTAATGCTTGCATTCCATTGCATCGCCATTGCTGTATATAGCAAGATATTTTAGTTAAATGTGGGCAGTGTGATGTTGGAATGAGAATTCAGACTTCCCTAGACTAGCAGACCTACTTACATTTGGTTCTTCCAGTAGAGAAAGTATTGGGTATCTCCTGGGGCGTTCCTGCCTGCCTGCCAAGTGCAGTTCATGAGGGAAATGTTATAAATCACACAGGAGAAGTTTTCAATGGCTGACCCATTCATGCCTGCAAACACAGGAATATCTGTGATGAGGAAAAACCGTGTGACTGCTTCAAGCAGGAGGATCCTGGCACAGGCTTAGACATGTTAGACACCTGCAACTCAAGCTGGTTACTGCTTGGGTTAGGCACGAGAACTGAGAGAAAGCTGGACTCTCACCCTGTTTTGACTGCCTCTGAGCTGTGACACTTGGGAGTGAGCAGAGCATTCACACAGATAAAGGAAGACACATCGCTGTTAACACCATCCTTGGTGCTACATCCTTGGTGCTGCAATGAATGCCCAAGAATTCACTCCTGAAGTGTTTTCATCAAGCATTAAAAAAGCCGTGACTTTTAAAAATAAGATTGGACTTTTTTCTGCTTTCTGATCAACTAGCCTCCTAGCTAGATCTTTCCACCCTGGTGTGAGCAACGGTAACTTGATGTCTTCCTTTTCTGGAACACATTGAAGTGGGAACCTCAGTTCTTTGGAATCTCCCTAATGGCTGCTCTGTGCAGATATCGTCCAGCCTCCTTCTCTCTTCCCCTTCAGCCAATTTTCTGATTCCTCCTGTGACATGCCCCATCTTCAGTGAAAGGGTNTGAATCCATCCTTAAAGCACTGCAATTTAGTATCATTTTGGAGCTCTAATATGAGAGAGAATAACGCAATTACTGAAACATTTGTAGTAACGCATCTCTTGAAAAATTGTGGAAACATTCATTACAGAATAAATAACTTTAGCAGATCTGCAAAAAATCATTTTTAATAGAAAATAAAGTGATTACCTGCTGTGCAAGGAATTGTTTTCTAAGGCAGGGTTTCCCTTTTAAAGATTGGAGATGGAGAAAATCTTACTTAACCATAGTCATTACCTGCAGGGGTAAAGATGCAGTTTTTTGAGATGTTTGTGTTTGGCACTTCAATGTTAATGAATACCCCTTTGTGCAGAGGCATGTATTGTTCCACTTCCAACTTGTACATTGGACTATTCACCTGAAAAAGAACATGTTGATGTTTTATTTCTCTGGTCTTCCTCTTCTGGTGTTAGATGATGCTGGTTGTGGACGTGCAACTCAGAAACTCAACTCACATCTTGTGTAGGTATGTTTTAGACTTAAGAGTTATTTCTCTCCTCTACCACTTGAGGGTGATGTGGAGTTGAGTTGAGTGATCAAAAACAATTAAAAAGCTCTGCAGCTCAGGAGTTTGATATGACACAAGTGTGCAACTGTTAGAGAAGGCTGCTAGTACCTCAGTGACTTAACAGAAGATGGAATTTAATCAAAGGGCTAAGCAAAATAGAAGTTCTTGTCTGACCTCCCTGAGGTTAGAAAGGTGTCTATGGCATTGTAATTGTAATCTTCAATAATGATGTGATGTGGTTTTGTAATATGTATTTCTAATTACGACATCTGCTTTGCTAGGCTAAATATCTCTCTGTNTCCATTTTTCTCCAATTCATATTCACATTTGTAATAGGTGATTCTTTCTCTTCTGAAAGCGTTACAGAATAAGTTCAGTAAGGAAATGTTTTCAGTGGCTGACCCTTTCATGCTTGAAAACAGAGGAATATCTGTGACAAAGAAAAATGGTGTGACTGCTGCAAGTTGGAGGATCATGGCACATATTTAGATATGGTAGACACCTGTGGCTCCATCTGGTTACTGCTTGGGTTAGGAAGGGCTTACTTCATTTCAGATAGTAACACTCAAAGATATTTGCACTGACAGACTCAATGTAGATTTTGTCATGGATAAATCCTCCAAAAGTATGATTATAGCTGCATCTGACAGAATAAGTCTCAGGGGAGCCTATACTCCTCTAGTACAGACTAACATCTAAAGTGACTAGTCTTGTATTTTGAAATGTTCCTATTCAAAAGGAGATAGTGGTGCCACAATGCCGCAAACTGAAACATTTGCCTGTGCCTTCCATATCCTGATGTAACATTTCTATTTGAGGAATGTTCTTCAGCACCCTTTCAAATAAGTGGAAATCATGAAGATCTTCCCTGTGGACTTCAGAGAAGGAGAGAAATCCCAGAGTTGTGAAATTTTTCAAGATTTTGGGAAGGTATAGATGCAAACTTGTGAGGTGTTTGTGCTTTGAAGTGAGAAGTTCTTCCACCTGGGATTAACATCAGGAATCTTCTGATTAGAAACACATCCACTTAGTCCTTAACCCCCACTCCCAATAAAACCCAATAAGGATACTAAACATCCCTTTTAAAAAGAAAGAGGAGTTATTAATCCTTCTGTAAGGAATCAGCAAATGCTTGATGAGGCAGAAAGTAGTGTTGTTTTGTATACACCAAATCTATGTTGCTTAAATTAACAGATCTTCTACCTCATTCTCTCAACAGTATCATATATGTTACCCTTCTCATACAAAAAGGGCTAAATTCTGTAAGATCTTTCATTACTGTGGACGGGACACTGCAAAGTGTTGGGCATTGCACCATGAGTTATGCCATGACAAAATTTGAAGTGTCACAGATTTCTCAAGAAGAATTTAAAAATTGCAGCCACAAGCCTCTTTCACCTGAATTTGAAATAACACTTTAAAGACATTTAAATGCAGTCAATAAAATATTAGCAAATTAATTAAAAGAGAATTGGCAATTAAAAAGACAACATCAAGTAAGGTGGCAACTGAGGACTAAAGAATTGCTGAAGTAATTGTAGGAAACTCCTTTTCACAGAAACATTGCCATAAGGTTGTGAACAAAAACTTGTTCATCCTATAGGAAACAAATGAACTAAGGAATGAAGAGTTTCAGTTTTTCTTGTACTTCCAAGCCACTGGATGTGGGCAAATCCTTTCCCAAACTCTAGCATATTACCTTGAGGAATGTATCTGCATATGACGGAGTAATTGCCATTCATATTCAGTGCTGTAGCAGAAAATTTTGCCCCGTTTTGAAGGCGAGGTTCTGTTGTATTTTCAAACACACACTTCATATTCTTTGTCTGAAAAATGTCATGCAGAAGGTTTAATTTTTAATTTCTCATCTATTAGTTTATACAATACTACTTACTGTAGAAAGAGCTTAAGCTTGCGTTTGATTTGTAGCAGTGGAACCACTACAATAGTGAAGTAGGTACTGATGTCTTCCCAGGCTTGAGAGCTCTCTTTCCAGAAGTTTTGGGTAATGAACTTTGCATGTGCAAGGTGGACTTCGGTGCTTGCCTCCAGAAAAGCCCATGACAATGTTAGGAACAGCAGTTAGGCCACTCCTGCTACCAATAGTCCACCAAACCAGTGGAACCACCTCAAAATAGAGCACGTGTAATTTCATAAGGATCAACAGATGACTGTAATGTGCTTTACACTCCTTGAAATACAAAGGGCAATATCCCACAATGACTGTCCAGGCAGGGAGCTGAATTGAGGTTCATCTCCACTAATTTTAGCTTTCTAAAAACTAGCACTTTATTTAGCCAAGTTATGTTGGTGCCTTGTCTATGCAGTGGTGAAGGAAGACATAGGCAGTGGCATATAAGGTGCATGGGATACAATGCCTTCAGGCAGGGGCTGTGCTTCTCTCAGTAGCTCTTGTCATCTTAGAAGACTTTAATTTCCATGCTTAGATAGTTGAAATGAGGGTGACATGAATCTACTAAAATATGTGATTATTGATACAGGTAATATAACTTCATGGAGTATCAGAGGAGATCCCAAATGTCAGAATTTTCTAGAAACTGCCTATGGAAACACTGATGTTTACCATAGATGTGGTATACATCTTGCTTGACACTGTAGCGTAGCATAAAATGCTACACTCTCTATTCATGAAAAATAGACTTTCAAAACGAATACCTTCCTTTTACAGTCCCTGTTCCTTAAACAACTTTATTTTTGAGATTACCTACCCATTCATAAGAAATATTGGATGAAGAAAGCTTTGAGCTTTAGAGGAACAGAACTTAGCTAAGGCAGGAGTAATACATGTACGAGGCAAAGAATAATCCCAAGAGGACAATTTCATGGTTTACTTTGAAGTATCCATGCAATTTGCAGAGGCCAGTGAAAGAAGAAACTATGTTGCTTAACAAACATGGCAGTTGCAAAACAGGAAATGCTTATTGATGTCTTCTCTGCATAAGCATTGAAAACAGACTAATCAGAAGCAGAAGATGCCTTTTCATAAAGTCATGACACTTGTCAAGGAATGAAGTTCCTCCTATCATAAGAGGGGATCAGGTTTGAGACCACCAGAAATCTCTGAGCATACAGAATTCCATGGGACCCAATGAGATTCATTCTGGGGTCCTAAGGGAATTGGCTGATGTAGTTGCCAAGTCACTCTCTATCATATTTAAGAAGTCATAACATTCAGGCAAAGTACTGGTGACTGGAGAAAAGTGAATATTGCACCTGTTTTTAACAATGGTCAGAAGGAGGATTCTGGGAACTACTAACCAGTCATCCTTACCTCCATGCCTGGTAAAGTCATGAAACAGATCCTCCTGGAAGTTGTCTTGGAACATATAGAAGACAGGGAGGTGATTAGAGACAGCCAACGACATCATCAAGGGTAAATTGAGCCTGAGTAACCTAGTGCTCATCTAAAATGGAGTGACTTCATCAGTTGGTAAGGGGAGAGTGACAGATGTCATCTGCTTAGATTTCTGTAAGATCTTTAGCCTGGTCTCCCCCATCATTCCTGTCTCTAAAATTGAGAGGCATGGGTTTGACAGATGGACTCTTAGATGATAAGGATGGGCTGGATGGGCTCATTCAAAGACTTACAGTAGTAAATGGCTCAATGTCCAAGTGGAACCAGTAATGAGTGGTGTCTCTCAAGGCAAGGAGGTTGGACTACATGATCTTTAAAATTTCCCTTTCAACCAAAATCATTTTATGATTGTGTGAACCTGCTTGGCCCTCAAGAGCCACTCCAGAAACACTATGTCTTCACAGTCATATGTCACACTGATTAGCCCTGAGCAAGTATATCACTGCATCTCTAATGTCCCTGAATGATTATTATCTTGGTTTTAGGCAAGTCAGTAAAGACTTACATATCTAATTCAGGCTGTTCTTTGCACTTAAAAATTCTCATCTGCACAACATGAGATGCTTCTCACCAAAGTTCCTCTGAAACCAGGAAAAGAGGTGTTCTTGCACATTAGGTCCATCAAGACCCTGATTCCACAAGAGTCCTCTGAAGGCAAGAGTTTCACAAGAACAGCCAGAGAGGGGCAGGTATGCTTCAATATCAAGATAAGTCTCAAAAAACCTAGAAAGGACTGCTAAAACACAGGGTATCTTGTTCCTACCAAGGATATTCTTTTCAGTTACTTAAGGATATGAAAGAAAAAGAAAGAAGCATAATGATTTACCTATGTTAAAACTTTACATAGCAGGTTTACCTTTGTAGTCACAGTAACGTTTTGTGTGGTCACTGAACACTCGTCCTCAGTTAAATTCTTGCTGCTCAGTTTCCTTTTCCACTGATTCAGCATCAAATTTGGAATGGGTGAGTCTGGTATCCCCGCTGCAAGTGTCACATAATAGGATCAGTAAGGACTGATTCCCAGACTTTTGGGTACAGATGTTACTACCTTGAAGTTCTGAGCTGGAAGGCAACTTAAGCACAACTACCCATAATGAGAAGCACATTACTCTCTACCTCAGAGGACTGCCCCATAGAAGAGTTCTACTCACAGTCTGTGCAGTGCCAGCCAACACATAACTGGGAGATCAACAACATGCACTGGGTCATGAAGATGAGTGCAAGAGGAGCAACCATCTCTTCCTCCTTAGAGACAGAGAACAGAGAAACTTGTTCGAGGTGAAAGATGCCAGTGTGAACCACTCTTCCCTAAATTTGTGTAGTCTGACCTGCTCATATACCTGCTTCTACACCACCTAACCATCTTTCAGTTCTAGTGGGAGGAAAGATTAGACAGACTTCTCAAGCAGTGTGAGCAATGTTCAGGTAAACAGTAACAAAGTTAAAGAACTTGTCCTTTTCTGTAACAAAATTATTTATGTGATGATTCATAAAGCTGATGATCTTGGTAGCACTACATAAATGTTACATACATACATTTGGTGACTGCTACCTTGAGGTCTAAAGATTATTTATCTGCCTGCTGCATAAAAAGGTTAGGATGAATAGACACCAAGCAGGTGGGCAAGCAGCTGCAAATATTGAAATTGGTCACAGGAACATCAATCAGCTCAAGTTACCCAATGATGAATATGGTATGATGAGGGTGTATATTTTGAGTATATGCTTAAAAGTGGATCTAGAAGTGGTGTCCAACTTCTACAAATCCAGTAAGAAACCCAATAAGAAAATCAAAATTGTGGCTGGGACCTTTCTTAGCAGACAGTAGGAATTTTATTTACAAAAAAATCTTCATTCGACTTAGCTCCATGTGTTCCTCTGACAGCTTTTTAGATTTTGCTTGGGATATCACCCCGCCAGCCCTGGACTTCCTATAATCTCAGCAGACACCTCAGCAAACAAAGCAGTCAGGAAGACAAAGATGGACTTACCTTCTATTTCAAAATATCTTTATCTTGTTTATGTTTCTATCACAGCCTTCAGGCTCAGAGATGATGGAAAGACTCATATCTTAAATGATTGCATAGCTATAAATAGGGCTGTCTCCCTTGATGCTTGTGTTTCGGGGAACTGTCACACTATCGGAAGTGTTGCAAGATACAAAGTTCATCACTTCCTTCCTAATTCTTGCCAAATTCAGATAATTGCACAACTTATGATTTCACATAATATGAACAAGTACTTAGCTAGTTAAATTTTCCTTTCTGTTCTACAGTGTCCACTGGTGCTTAGGAATCCAACAAGTGCATAAAAAACTGTTCTTTTACAGATATTTAGTTCTAGCTTTAAATAATACTGAGTGAGATAAAGCATCTCTCAACACAAATCTTCTCTAGGGACTGGGAGCAGTGGGGGCTCCCCATGGTGGGTCAGGGCAGGGCCTGGCAGCCAGGGCCCGTCCCATCCCCACCCAGGAGCAGGGCAGCTGGGTGGAGGCACTGGGGCAGCCTCAGACCCAGGCATCGAGCACCTTCCTGGTATCGTGGATGGGTCTGTGGGTGGGCCTGGCTGGGTGGGTCCTGTGGCCTGGCAGGGCAGGGCTGTGGGGAGATGGAGAGCAGCCCTGCTGTGGCATCATTGGGGCAGGGGCTGACTACCCCTGGCATAGGGTCCTGGGCCCTGGGCAGGATGGAGGAGCCCCAGGTGGCTGAGCAGGGATGATCTATGGGGGCACTCAAGGAGAAGACAATACAAATTGTGAAAATCCCTGAAGCCTGTGGAAAAAAATGGATTTCAAATCTTGGATATGAAGTCTTCCAATAAGATATATCACTATCAGAATTTATTATCTGGATTTGTTCTCAGTTAATTTCTCACAGTGTGGAAAAAAAATCACAAATCAAAAGAAATCAAGACAAAATATTGTCTGCAAAAACACACAAAAAATTGCAAGTAGTAAGCATCAAACTACAAAAAGCCACTCAAGGGCCTGCTGCTGAGCATTTTTTCCCTTCTCAGGTCACAGTTGTACATTTTCTAAAGGAGAGGGTTATTATAAACAGTATAAAACATCAAAAGCTCACTTATAACCTGAAAGGCTTTGCCTCACAGAAGACAATGTAATTTACTTAATATGGAGATTTATAATCCATGTAAAGTAATTTCATTTCTTCATGTTGAAATTGAAGCATTACTGTAAAATACAACAATTTTCAAACAGCAAGATACTTCAACATTTTCCTTTTAAAAACAGGCCGGTCTGTTCTGCTGGAGTTAGAAATTTGTAAGAGAAAGAATTGCCCACGTTTTTCTCTACCACTTCCATTTCTTGCATATTTTATTCAGAAAAAAAGTCTCCTGCTGCCCAGCACCCTTTCAGGATGCTCCAGGATTCTCCTTTCTGGTCATTCCTTTCCTACTGCTTCTTTATTGACATATGGAGACATATAACTATATCAACAGTAGTTCATATATAAGCTATTCATAAGTAACTAAGATATAGTTATTTCCAAAAGAGAAAGCCAAAGATAGTGCAGTGCTGATTGTCTTTGGGGACAAAGAGGGCTTACTTTCTAGAGACCCAGAATTGCCTAGGCTTATGATTATTTCTGCTTCCTAGATTACAGACAGAATGTGAGATTGATGACTGATGAGCTATAAGTGGACCACCACTTTCCAGGTTCATCCTCTTACTTTGCTTGCAAACTTGAATGATACTGAGTTGTCACTGAAACTAATCAACATCCCAAAGCAGATACCTGAACTGCTTTCTTCTCTGCAGCTCATGCAGTGTAAAGGGAAGAGGTGTAGCATAGCAAGTCCACTCATCATATTAGCAACTTTTTCACTGTAGAAGTATTTTCTACAAAAATAAAAATTGAACCAGCTCCACTGCTGCTCACATACAGTAATAGAAGTATAGAGCAAGGCAAGAACTGAAAAACAACGTATTAAGTGACACCCTATGATTATGTTAATGCATTTGATCATGTGTGTCAATAACTCAGCATTGACTGAGGAGAACAATTTATCTTGAGCATCCAGAACTTAAAAAATTCTAGTCATCCCTAGAAATCATAATCATGAGAAAATCAATAAAGCCCAGCCTAGGCTTTTGTGGTTTCAGTGGGAAAGTCCAAGGCAATGGTGGCTTTATAAAGAACAATCCATGGGAGTTCACCTTCTTCATATGCTAGGAGAGAATAAAAATGTGATGAAGCATAGTCATGAAGTAAATAGTGGGAAGGAGGAGCAAATAAGAATATGTGGATATTCTACCAAAAAGCAGATTTAGTTATAGAAAAAACTCTTTTTGATAAGAATCACTATGACTATCCCTATCACATTATAGGTGCCAACAGACAAAGCAAATGAAAGTTTAGACTCCAGGTCTGGGCCCATGACAGTCATTCAGAGAAAGAACTAGCCCATTGTCACAAGTTTCATTGTACTTCCAGATTAAAGAAATTCCATACTTATCTATGTGGGTATTTTTTGAACACTTACTGTTCTGCAAAGGTAGAAGAAAGGACTTCTGATCGCAAAGAATAAAATAACCCACACTTTATTGTGTTCTCATTTTTAGAAGAAAGCACTCAATTTTGTACTGGTAACAGACTGAGTATATGGAGGGGAGGAAGTGCCCTTGGCAATAAAACCGAGCCATAGAAAATCAAATGGGGTTCAGGAAAATGAAGGGAGACAGAGTTTCTATGTGTCCACCTTTCCCTCTTCTTTCCCCCAGACTTTTGCCTCACTTGGTCTCCATCCTCCAATAGGTCAGTTCCCAGAGCACTAAACAGTCTTGCAGCTGCTCTACCAGCAGCCACATTCAAACCAGGAGCTCTGCTCACCCTCTGTCTCCTCACACTGCAGGAGTCAAGAAGGGAGGGAGTTGAGATGAGCCATGCAGCCCAGAGAATGGGCTGGAGAAGAGGAAAGCTGGGATCACTTGGACCAAAGTTGCATTTACTGATCCTGTACCTCTATAGGGATGGTGTTTAAGGGCAGCTGTTGCTGCAAGGGGGCTGCAGCTCCACAATCCTATGGAGATTTCTTGGCAGAAGCAGTTGGACCACAAGGCTATGCCCTTTGACAGCTGTGGTTGGATTGGTGAGTAACATCTGTATCCAAGACACCCTTTTTATCCCATATTGATGCAGTGGGATATTGAGTGTCCTGGACAGTGGTGTATTTTTTCTGTGTCTGAATCTTGTCCAGGGAAGCGCTGTCAACTTCCTGAATTTGAATCATCTCTAATAGACATCTTGCAATGGTGGAGAAACACATCTGTCCAGTGCTAGGTTCTCTTTCTTCGGTTGAACTCTCAGCTGTGTGGCTACTTGGGCACCTCAGGCAAAACCCCATGCTCCCACTCTGAAGATCCCCCCAAGCCTGTAGGCAAGCAGCAGAGGAGCAGTGTGCTCTCTGGTGCTCTCTCAGATTATGCATCTCTGCAACACAATGAGGAAGTCTGGAGTTTGAGGTTTTGGGGTTTGGGTACTTTTTGTTTTTAAACTGGAATACACTATAGCAGAACAATCCAAACAGCCCACAAGAAGAGTGATGTTAGCACAGACAAAGGAAATGTCTCACCCAGGGGATTTTTTTGTCTGCCCATATTTAGAGCAAGTTCTTACTTGAGGTTTTAAAAAATACAAACAAATTAAAAATAATTTTAAAATTCCCAAGTAAAGCTCATGCTATGGAAGATGCTACTAAAGTCTGTTAATTTTAGAGGCCAGAAAAATAGTATTGAGTGTTATGACCCAGGAGCTGGAAGACAAGTGAAAAGAAGAGAAAGAGAAAGAGGAAGAGAAAGAAAAAGAAGAAAAGAGAGAGAAGAGAAAGCTGGGCAGAGATACTAAGGCTGTTTACAAACTTCTGCGTTGGTGCAGACCCACATTCCAGGGCCACATTACAATGTCAGCCCCATTCAACATTATGTTCTTGTTTTAATTACAAGTGCGATGAGCTGAGGCAATCTGGCACTTTATGATCTTGCCTACTGGAACAGTGAGTTGAAAACAAACTGGTATTTTCTTATCCTGAGTGCAAGCACAGTGAGTTGGGATGATTAGGTACTCCCTAACCACACCTGAAACTCCTATTGCCTGGGAAATGTACTCAAAACTCCTCCTGCCTGAATCATAGCCCACTCTGAAAGGTGCCAGTATTACCTGACAAGATTTATGACCACAATGAAAAAGCATCAATCAAAGTCAATCATTTTGTGATCCTATAAATACTTATCCTAAGTGAGGCCCTTCTGGGATTGTAGTGGGCTGTGATCCAGTATCTGCCTCTAAATTAGGACACCTCTTAGGATAGATTTTTGAGAGGTTCAAGGTAGTTTTCATGAAGTAATTCAGATTCTCCACTGACAGATGCCAATGAATATGAAAGGGTCAAAGGCCATCTGCTGGTAAATGTCAACAAAGGAAAATAAGTAATTCACTATAATTAGATTTTACAAGGTTTCAAAGATCATTTGGCACCAAAATTTGCTATAATCTGCACAGAAAGAAACATCTCAATCATAGGTTAACCTCTATATCTGTCTGTGTCTATGTGTACATGATTTGATTTGTTGAATCTTTAGCTAGGTCACTATGTTGATTATAACAGATTGTTGATTACTGATTGATTAAGTATTGCTGGAAAATCATACAACCTAATTTTATGATATATCATAACAGTTAATAAATCTTGAACTTCTGCTACTTTAAAGTTATATAAGACACAATAGCATTTTGTAACTAATCCCTGTAACTAATTCCTTTAGACATAAACCATTGACCAAATCTGGGACTAAGTTTTGGTCTAGCTGCCCTTTAGACTCTTCTCTGAGAAGGAGTTTAGAAAGCATGGAGGTCTATTCTGAACCTTGTGACTGAATGAAAGGGTCTTCCTTACCATTTTATCCCCTATCTCTGTATAAATCATTCTTTGATTTTCCTTTGTTTGCTTCTTGCATGTAGTACAATATAGAGTGAAACTTGCTATTGAATTTTGTTAAGTTACATTTAAAAAAAATCCATATTAAGAATCACTTTTGTTAATATATTTGATGGTGATTCTTTAAATGGCCTAAATGTCTCCCCTCTGCAACAAATTGGCATAGTTAGCAGGATCCTAAATCAGGATCCTGCAACAAGTGATTTAAGACACACTTTTGCCACACCATGAGAAGATGTAATCCCTCTGAGATGAATATAACTATCCTGAGACTTGGTGGAAGGGCAAAATGGCAGGGTAGAAGAAAGTCAGGAGAACTATAGAGATCAACAGGAATAATATTTTGATACAAATGCTGGACATGATGACTGCAGGAGGTAGTCAGCCAGATCTGCAACTCATCAAAGAAGAACTGTGTGGAGAGGTATCTCCACAAGAATGGACCTGTGAGCAAATCCAGACTCAGTGACATCAGCAAGGACACACAAGGACGG
>VYZX01028688.1:0-23140 GCA_013401335.1 Brachypteracias leptosomus | reverse complement strand
AAGGGAGAGTGTCAGGAGGATGTCACTTTTCAGTGACATCCAATGATAGGACAAGGGGCAACATGTGCAAGCAGGAATATAGGAGGTTCCACATAAAAATGAGAAAAAACTTCATGGTGAGGGTGACAGAGCACTGGAACAGGCTGCCCAGGGAGGTTGTGGAGTCTCCTTCTCTGGAAATGTTTAAAACCCGTCTGGATATATTCCTGTGTGACCTGATCTAGGTGATCCTGCTCCAGCAGGGGGGTTGGACTAGATGATCTTTCAAGGTCCCTTCCAATCCCTAACATTCTGTAATTCTGTGTGATTCTGTGATTTTTGTAGTAAGCTCTTTACATAGAAAAAAAGGCACAGTAAAGATTAGCAAAAATAGAAATAAGCCATCAAGAAACATGGATATGACAAATAACCACATTTGACACTGCTTTGTATGGAACAGTTCTATTTTTTCCAGTAAATGTACCTCCAGAATGGAAACAGAAGCTGCCTGACAGCTAGAATAAACCAAATACTATTATAAGTTAGGAACATTGGTTTGAATTTTGACATAAAAACCACAATGGACACAGTCACAGAACTCCTGCAGAATCAGCACATCATTTAAAATAGTTCTTGAACTATTCTGCAACGCAAAATGAGAGACGGTAATAATCATAAATAATGCTTTGAATCCCCACCATGTATTCCTACAATGAAATGCTGGTGCCATAGCTGTCAATCATAAAAGTACAACCAACATGAGGGCCCCATCACAAGACTTCCCTTAAGTCACCTGTACCTGACCTGTGACCTCCAGCCTCCCTGCTGCAAGGTCGTCCTTCCCCTCCCCTCAACCAGCTGTTTCCTGCATCCTTCTGCTTTTCTCTTCATGCTCCATAACACTACCCCCTCTCTGCATCTCAGATGAGAGTTAAAAAGCCAGTTTCATCTCTCTCTGCCAGTCCAAAACTGGAAAAACAGATTTTGTAAAATAGCATTTCACAGCTTTATACAATTGACAGCTGAAAGTGGCCTTGAGATATCAAAGCTTCCTATGATGGGGAGCCCAAAGCATTGCCAAATCTACTTGAAGGCCTTGTAAGCAAGGTTCTCTCCATGTTTAATTTCTCCCTGCTACAAGTTAAACATGTTACAACATTGCTTGGAAGAAGCTCTGCTCTTTTTGAAGCTGAACATAGTATTCCCAACAAAGCCTTAAAAACAGTATGTGCTGGGGAAAAAGTCCTTCCTGCCCTGCATGCAATGCTCCTGAACTCAGGCTGAACTCTGATGTCTGAGCCTGTCCCCTGAGGCTCACCACCCATGCAGCTGGTAGCAGACTGGGAGAGCTGGGTGGATCCAGCTGCCTTACTCTGGCTTGGCTTTAGGGGCCCTGGAGGGAATCATATAATTGTTTAGGTTGGAAAAGACCTTTAAGGTCATTAAGCCCAACCATTAACCAAGCACTGCCAAGTCCACCACTAAACCGTGTCCCTAAGCACCCCATCTACATGTCTACCTCCAGGGATGGTGACTCAGCCACTTCTCTGGACAGCCTGTTCCAGTGCTTGACAACACTGTCAGTGAAGAAATTTTCCTAATGTCCAATCTAAACCTTCCCTGGTGCAACCTGAGGACATTTCCTCTTGTCCTATAGCTTGTTACTTGGGAGAACAGACCAATCTCCACCTCACTACAACCTCCTATCAGGGAGTTGTTGAGAGCAAGAAGGTCTCCCCTGACCCTCCTTTTCTCCAGGCTAAACCACCCCAGTGGCCCCAGCTGCTCCTCGTAAGACTTGTGCTCTAGACCCCTCACCAGCTTCATTGCCCTTCTCTGGACACGCTCCAGCACCTCAGTGTCCTTCTTAGAGTGAGGGGCCCAAACACTAACTCCAGCTTTGATGTGCGGCCTCCCCAACACAGAATACAGTGGGACAATCACTGCCCTAGTCCTGCTGGCCACACTATTCCTGACCCGAAACCAGGAGGCTCGCAGGCAGCCGCCCTGCTCCAGCCCCGGAGGTCTCCCCCCTCCCCCGGCCATGGCGAGCGCTACAAACAAGACCCATCCCCGGCCACAAGATGGCAGCCCGCCGCGCGCGAGAACCCGCCCCCATGACGCCAGCCAGAGCGCGGGTTTCTATTGGCCCAGGGGAGCGGGTGGGCGTGGCGTCTTGACACAGTGGCAGCTCCAGCTGTGACCCGAACCGGATTTTATTCCGCTCGCCATCGCCAACTGCTCCAACCGCCGTCCCTCGAGCCCTGCCGCCACCGCCGCCATGGCGCTCAGCGATGCCGATGTCCAGAAGCAGGTAGGGCCGCGGGCCCCAGCCCGAACGCGAGCCTGTGGCCCCGGAGTGGGCACTGCGGCGGCCCTGGGGCCGCTGCTGGGTCTGCTGCTGGGTCTGCCTCTTCCGCACCGCGCTTGGCCCGGCCGGGCCCGGGGCCGGGGAGAAGCTGACAGGACGGACCCAGCATGAGGAGAGAGGCACGGAGGGCAGGGCCGAGGTGGCAGAGGCAGCTTCCTTGCACTGAAGCCGTGCTAGGTGTGGGGTTCAGGCGTGCCTGAGCTGAAGAGCCGTTTGTCCGGTCGGAGCGGGAGGGAGGGTGACAGCTCTGAGCCCCACAACAGCAGTAGTAGCCGCAGCCAGCTGCAGCTGGGTCACGGTTTAGTTGTGGAATAGGGCCTTCTGCTTTGCGCGTGGAACAGTGGCACTCTCCTCTGGAAGTAAGGGTTGTTGAAGGGGAAACGTCTTCTCTAAGAATCTTAGTGAGAAAGAGAAGTCTCTGAAGGAAGTGAATTTTTCCCTAGTGGGATTGATTTGCCACCCATTGGGGAACTTTGTTGAAGCATTTTGATGACATACTATGCCAGATTATAGTGAAAGGGACGATTAGTAGCCTTTATGCTATCTACAGTGTTTAATTACACTGTAAAAAAGATAAATATATTGCTCTAGATAAGTACCATCTTTTTAGGTGTTGCTCTCAAAGAATTTTCCATCTTTGTTTTTCTTATTGCTATATTATGTCTAATTAGCTGTAACTCAACATTTAGGTAAGCTATTCAGCATTCTCAAAGGCCTTTTTCACTTCTATATCCTAAGCAGAGTACTGCAACCTGGGCTTCTCTTGCAATGGAAACTTACAGCTCTGAAGTCTGACTGTGGGGACCTCCTCCTGAGGCAGGACGCTTTGTCCTTATTGACAGTAAACACTGCCCTTGCCTAAAAAAGCTGCTTTTAGCTGGGTTGAAAATGGCATGCCATGTTAAAAACTGCATGGATCCAGTCAGCACTGGTCTGTGGAGTTTTCTACAGGTGATGAGCAGATCTGCCAAGTTCCCTTTGTCCTTTGCATCATGAGCGCTTCAGGTCTCACTTTCTCATTCAGTAAACATAGTCTCTTGGCAGGGAAGCATCACATTGAAAGTAAAATCAGTAGGTTGCCTTCCTCCAAAAGAGGAATTATAACATTACAGTCTATTGCCTTTTGTCTGCAAAGCTTGATTTTTCCTGGCTCTTCCATGAAGATAGTAAAAGTAAAGCTGACATTGGGGTGGTCTTGCTCAGCCAACGTGAATCTGAATGATAAAGTTCAGGTTCTGTTGATATACTAAACATTTAGTGCTAATAGCATTTCACATCTGCAACTTTCCCATCAGTGTTTTACACTTATGAGTCTAAGGTGGTCCTATTAACTGGAAAAGAGAGTGCCACTGATGGCATGACAGTTCTGCATGTGTACAAATCCAGTATAAACTTGCCAACTGGTCCTCTGAACTCAACTAATTATTATTACGGTGTTTTCAATAGTTTTCACTTTGAAAATAGTCTCTAATTAAGAATTTTCCCCATTGATAAACTTGCTTGCTTTATTCTGTCAAAGTAGTTTAATAGATTGTTCTGTCTAATCTGGCTAGTCACTTCTAGCTAAAGCCAGTCTAGCATCTAGAACTTCCCATGGAAAGGATAATTGTGCTACTACTGATGGGGGGGAAAAACTCTTCCCATCTAGGAAATACTGTTACGCTAAAGTTATTAACTTCCTTTTAAAATTAATCTCTTATTTAAAAATACATATTTTTGTTAGTGTTATTAAAACTAGTCCTGCTTATAGATGTGGAAGTCTCATTTAGGATCTCTTTTATTTCTATGAAAAGCGGAAAGGGGATTTTCATTCAACTGATTTTGAAGGCAATAACACTGTTTAGCCATATTAGCTTGTTTCCGTCTTATTCCTCTTTGTTATGCAGAAGACGTCTCCTGAAGACCCAGAACTGTTTAAAGTACTTTTCTGAAATTTAGAAACCAAACCAAACTGGAGGAAGTGATTCATTAATGTAAGGGTTACTACTACTGTACAAAACTTAGTCTCTTTCAGCAACAGGCAAAATTATTTCCTTTATTTTATATGCCTCTCATGTCCTTTCTGAAATGCAGGTAGATCTAAAGCTTGGTTTAACCAGTCATGTAATCAGGCGACCAGGGTAGGAAACTGATGCTGTAGGTGGACGTGCACTTGGAAGTATTGCACACTGGAATTAAAAGAAAAATTGCAGATTTGATTTTGAGGATGTAGATACTGTTGTTCACTTCTTCCACTGCACATGCTTAAAATCTTCCACTTATCTGTTCACTTCTGTTTTCTCATCTATATGGGCACAGTGCTTTTCTGCATGTTGGCTCAGTTTTCACGTTGGTGTCTTTCTTATCTCTTAAAAATATTTCTTTTTAGCATGAGTTGATATAGATAGAATCATTTGTGCAAGTTTATTCAGACCAGATTATCTCATCACTAAGTACAAGCAAAAAGTCAGTAAGTTTTTGTGGTCCCCTCAAATATATGGTCTTCTCCATCTGCCCTTGGGAATGGCTGTACCAGTTTGATTGGGCATGAGTCCTTATGTCCTACCCCAAGCATGAACTTAGACATAGGCCTGATAAGCAGAACTCGGTATAATTGCTTTTCTTGTCTTTAAGCTGTTGAACTTGTGCTTTATAGTGTTTTGAGGTGGTTTCAAGATGGTTCTTCGAATAGAGTATGTCGCACCAGGCTCTAAGGCAGCACGTGGTACACTTGATGTGGTCTTGATCAAGTAGCGCTGCTGCGTCTACATCCTTCCCCAGCTCCTTCAAACTAACATGCTGCTGAATAAAGTCATTTTGAGTTGAATCATATAGCAGCATTTTTTATTGGCCTTTTAATGACCTTCTAAGTCTTTACAGTATTTATTACATTTTTTCAAGAAAGATTTCTCAGGTGTGTAAAGGAACTTCTAGTTGTACAGGTCTGGCCAGAGAGATCAGTAGCCTTTTGCTTTGCTTCACTGGTCATCTAGTGTGGAGGGCCTAGATTCATTCAAATGCCATTTATGGCAGATGTAGAGCAGGGACTCTGTGTGAATCTTCTGTGTTTCACATAAATAGTACAAAAATTAATCAGACTACTTTAATTTTACCATGTGAGGAGCTGGTTGTTTTTTTTTTTTTTAACTAATCCTTGGGGGGAAAAATTATTCCCACTAGTGAAGAATGAGAATACCCAGCCTCACATCTACACATATTTAGTTTTGTGTTGGGTGTTTTTTTTTTTTATATAGTTGCCTATCTAAAACACATTCTTCTAATGACAGCCAGTGAAACAGCATTATATAGGGTTATGTGGAAAAAAAAAATAGATCTTGAAATCTTTAAGATGAACTCTTTGACCTCTATGCTCAATTTATTTTCCTTCAGAGGCAACATTACATGAATTAGGAAATGGATATGAAGGGGCCTACTGTACAAATGAGGAATACATAAGTACTTCTTCTCATCCAAGTTCTTTCCAACAGAAAATCTTTTCTTTCTCTTGTTACAGATCAAGCATATGATGGCTTTCATTGAGCAGGAAGCCAATGAAAAGGCTGAAGAAATAGATGCAAAGGTAAAAATGGATGTTCAATGTCAGTAAGTGCAAAAGGGGAAAAAAGAGTACAAAAAGCATGATTGCTTCTGACATCCTGTTTTGATAGTTGCAATCAGAGCAGTCCTAGAACACTTTTGTAAGCTACAGCTTACTTAATGTTTGGTTATTATGTACCAAGAAATGATGCTACCAAATAAAATTAGTATTTTGTTAGGTTTTGACAAACGAAAACTAATTGAGTCTACTTTTTGATCAGTTTCCTTAGGGGTTCTTAAATATAAGTTTATTCATATGCAAGCTCACTCATTTTTTTTTTTAAGCAATTAGAGGTAATGTGAACAGACTGAATTAAGTGGAACACCTTCCCCCAACTCCTATGCATGACTTGGCATCACTGAGGATTAAAGGAGTTCTCTGCATAATTATGAATTCTGCCGAGGTTTGTCATAACAAGCTATTGCCAGGAGGTTTAATTTTGATTTTTGCTTGAATTCCATAGCGTGTCAGGCAGATACATTAGTAGTAAATTAAAGCATTAATGCTAGTAATCTTGTACAAGCATTCATACATGTACCAGAAATGATAAAAGATGGAAGTTAAACTGGTTGAATTATGTTGGTGAAAGTTTGTTCATTAGCAGGTTCATAACTGTACCTAAACCTGTGTAGCCACTGGCAGACTTAATTCTAGATGTGATTTAGTAGGTATCCTGGGGAACTAAAACATAAATTTATATTTAAGGCATGAGCTGAATTAATTGCAAAATTCTTCACTGGGTTAAGCCACTGAGTTTAACATTAACCTGATGATAGAATAGATATTTACTAAAGGATTAATGGTGCCTTACAACGCTGACAATCTGCAATACTGAAATACCTTGTTGGTATTGGGCTCAGTATATGTATTACTAATAATATTTAATCTCCCTTAGATCTATAATTAATCAATACTAAAGCAGGTATTCCTGATGATCTGCAAGCAGAAGTCAGAAGTTGAAATTGGATTCTCAGGTATAAATAGGAAAATTTGCCATGTGTTTTCACGTGCTGTCTAGCTAGGCTTTGTTAAAAAGTAATAGCTATGCTGTCACTCTTCTTGTGTAAGAATTGTAGTGAAGTTTGTGGACACTGAAGGCTGGATAGCTTGTTTTAGGTAGAACCTCTTGTAGCCAGAAAAGAGATAGATTCTACAAAAATAAATCAGACCTGAAGCTCAGATAAAATAAGTTTTGATAGTATATAATATATACATTTGATAATTTTGTGCCTGAGGAATAAATACTGCAAGAAAGCATGTGTTAGTCAATTTATAAAATAAGCTGTATCTTAGTTAACAAGGTTTTAGTTCAGCAAAACACATCCTGAACTCCCTTTTCCTTGAGCAGTACTTGAAAGGTTTTGCTTATACAGAATCATAAATTTTATCATCCTAGCTTATCTATGAATGTGCTCTGTAAGCATGGTTGTTTCATTTTGATTCTGTTTTTTTCAGCCCATGGAATCAGTTTCCACTTCAGTTATTTAATTTTTACTATAGGCAGAAGAAGAATTCAACATTGAGAAGGGTCGCCTTGTTCAGACACAGAGGCTGAAAATCATGGAGTATTATGAAAAGAAGGAGAAACAAATTGAGCAGCAAAAGAAAATGTAAGTTGCTTAGGTTAGATGGCTGACTTCAGAGCTGGAGCTCCCATTTTATTGCTAATTTTATACACAACTGTTTTTTCTGGCAGATAGACAAATTGTAGCCAGTATATTTACTCCTGAATTTCTAGTTTTTCTTTGGGAGAAATTATTGAAGATCAACTACAATAGTATAACTGTTAGTAAGTGTGGTGAAAGAATCTTCATACTGCTTTATGTAGTTAATATTTAGAACTGTACCCTGGTCTGTTACTCTGGGACAAATTATCATGTCAGTTTTAGTATTGATGGATCCTTACTGGAGGATGGGATTCTGCATTGTAATAATTTGTGCTAGTTCAGAACCAGATTCAAACAGGTGGGCAGGCTTTGTTGTTAAATGTTGCAGTATTATCTTTAAATGTAAAGTATACAGTTACATGTTGCAGTGCTTCTGTCAAAGTCTAATAGATCGATTCAATTTTATCATGCAACAGTCAGATGTCCAACCTGATGAATCAAGCAAGACTGAAGGTCCTCAAGGCAAGAGATGACCTTATTGCAGTGAGTATCTCTGTAGTAAAGACACAGAGGTTCTATTTCTACCATCTGTTAGGAAATGTTCTTAACCAGTCTCTAAAGAAAAATATGATTTGTGATTGAGTAGCATTTGCTTCAACATACAAAAATGGCTTTTCCAGCTGCTCTAAAAAGTCATTAAGGGTTTAGTCCAGCTTTGCTAATCTGCTTTAGCTTATTTTCACATCTTCTATTACCTGCTCTTTTAGGGAAATACAGTTCTCTGCCAGGAACACTGCAGGCAGTGCCGTGTCTATCATTTGGACAATAACTTAAAGAGCAGGAACTCTCTCTTGCATGGTCGGTAGAACTTTGAAGTCCTGTTTGCCTGAAGCAATGTTTGTAGGTTAAAGCTGACATGGCTTGAGCCATGGCTGAGCAAGTAGGCTTAAAACACCGCTAACCAGGTTTTTCTTGTCTCCTTTGGTGGCCCCTGGTATATGAAAAGGTTTGCTTCTTTTTCTAGTAGGTGACCAGCCTGTATGTTGACACATAAGATGAGTGATACTTATCAGAGCAGGCTACCTTTAGTATGAGTTCAGGCTTCCTATATTTATCTTATGCCACCTGTAGTGTATTCTCTTTCTGCGCCTTGTAGAGCTTGCAGGTTTCCTGTTATATCTCATCCTGTCTCAAAAGCAGTGTTCATACTCTGCTAGATGGTGCTGTTGAGCTATTGGAAAAGCTGTGAGACCTGTAAAAGTAAAAAATAGATTGGATAATGTTTAAGTTGATACTACCATGAACAAGGGCAGTTAGAAGAATAACATTACCAATTTATTGATTCTTTAAACCTAGTTTCAAACTTGAGATTGTATTCACAGAGAGGAGAATGGTGGGTGGCTAGAGCTAACTCTATTGTGATAGCCTCTGCTGGCTAATCTCTTCCTCATTTATCAGCTGACTCAGCCTCATGCTTCTGAGTAATGCGTAACACTCTTCCTCAATTTAAAACACTTAGTCACATGCTGCTAGCTCTTTCTTCCTTTATAATATCTTAGGCTCTTTCATGAACAAGATAGATATGCAGTTCCAGAAATGTTATGTTACTCTAGGGTAAACAGTGTAACTAGATTAGACTGTGATATTATATCTTAGTAGTGATTGTGTTATGTTTAAAAGAAGATACATTCATCTTTTGAACACTATGGGCAGGACAGTAAGGAAAAGTTTATATCAAATCATGAAATCTCTTTATCTGAAGTAATCATGATAGTTCAGTGCTAGGAGCTGTGCTTGTGTTGACTCAAATTTCTTAAAAATTCAATCCCATTTGGTACTGATTTGCTGAATAAAGATAATCAAAATGAGCTACTTCAAAAGAAAAATAAGCTCTAACTTCTAAATTTTGACTTGCATTTACTTACAATTAAGAAAATAGCTAACCTGAGTATTGTTTGATAAGAAGATAGATTAGATTTCTTTGCTTGGCCACAAAGCTGAAAAAAATGTTAGTTGGACAACTTTATTAGTTTATATTAGGCAATGATTCACAACCTATTTAGTTTGTCTGTCTGAATTAATAAGTACTATCCTTTTAATACTGAGATCTCCCTTTTTGATGACAACCAAATTATTGTCAGGTTATAATGGGTTCAGATCAGGGCAGGGAGAGGGGAACTGTTTGGAAAGGATACTGTGCCATCCACAGAGATGAAGGTCTAGCTTGGATGAACACCAGCTGGAGCGTACGTTTACGTGTTGGCAGGGTGTGATAGCTATAATAGGAGTACAGAAAGTTGGTAGGCATGAAACCAAATGCCAAACAGATGGGCTCTGCTGATCTGATTTCTTCTGAATGTAGGATTTGCTGAATGAGGCCAAGCAGAGACTTGCCAAGGTGGTGAAGGATACTACCAGGTACCAAACACTGCTGGACGGACTAGTTCTACAGGTAAATATTTAAATTGTAAACGGTAGATGATCACAGCCCTATCCTCCTAGGTGGTGTTCTTCAAAAATAACTCATGGGAATTTACAGTTGTATTGGATTCTGGATCTGCTGGGTGATCTCTGGAGTTTTAAATGCCACTTCTGCTCTATCTTTCAATCTTGAATTCTGAACAGATAAGGTTGCAGCTTATTTTGAGGTGTAAGACATGGTGTACCAAGCAGCAGTTCCATTATAAGAATAATTGCAGATGCGCACACATACACTGCACATTTAGGATGCACACTTTATGCTTCTGTAGTATTTAGTTGGATCAGATGCATCTTTGGCAAAGGCTGTTTCTCCAAACCTAGAAGTCAAGTTACCTGCTTTTGAAATCTTTTTAGCTTTTGAAATCTTTTTAGCACTTGAAAGTTTTACATCCTGGCTTTGACAAATTTACTGTAGTATGGAATGCATCTGTGATAGACAAAGCAGAAATCAAAGTTTTGCTTACCTAGAATACCATCCTCAAGCCCCAGGAATTAACTGCTAGAAATCCAGTTAAGCATTGACCAGGGACAGTCGTGTGATCCCTGGTGCCACCTTCTGGTGTGAGCTGGTCCTGTTAGTCTGGACTCCGAAGCCAGGTATGAGCTCTCCTGTCCGCAGTTTGACGGCAGTTTTCTTAACAGCATTTCCTACCAGCTTGTGATTCCAATTCCGTGTTGTTTCTTTGTCACACCTGGGTCTGGTGTTACTGTACATCAAACAACCCTGTCTCTAACAAGCTGGCCATGTCTGTCTTGGCCCATTATATTTGATCCAGTGAGGGATCTGTATCTCATCAATACTCACAGTTGGACTCGATGATTGCTGTAGATCCCTTCCAAATGGAACTAAACCTATTCCATTCCATTCTATTCTCATGTATTACACAGGAACTGCAAGGCAGAAGTTATTAGAACAGTCATCTGTAACTACTACATGTCTTCTCCAAGATCTATATAGGAGAATGTCAGCTTGGCTGCATGCTTGATCTACTTAGACAGCCATGATCCTTATGTATACATGTACGTTGTCTGGGCAACAAAATCCTGTCATAGATATGTTTAGTTGCACTTGAGTTCCAAACTTGAAGCTAACAAAGAAACACATAATCCATAGCTGTAGGCTCTTTCCCGGATATTGGTGTTGTCTTCTCAGAATGTCTGCATGAGGCAAACTTGTGAGCAAAGAACTAGATAAAAGAGGCTGATACTGTCAGATTTTGGTTTCCAAATTGGTCATCTGCTTTCCTTTCTTGGGGTTAAACAATTCTAAGGCAATTAAAATACTGACTTTCTGATACTGTGATGATTATCTTGTGCAGGGATTCTACCAGCTGCTTGAGCCCAGAATAGTTGTTCGGTGCAGGAAACAGGATCTCCCTATGGTTAAGGTAAGACACCTAGAATAGTTTGCTAGCATCCTGCTCATGAAGGTAGGACCTGACTGCAGATACTTGCTGCTCAGATCCCATCCATATGACATGAAAATAAACTTTACTTTCTGCACTTCTACTGCAGATACAATGCAACAGAACAAGTATGCTTTTCAAGTGGGGGTTTGTTTGCTTGCTTGGATATTACCTAGGAAACTTTAGACATTGTTACAGTATTAATAATAATAATTGGTTTTGGCTCAAAAGCCATGCTGAAATACATTTGCTTAATTAAAAAAAAAAAAGAGGCCTCAATCCTTTTGTTTTAAAATCCAAATGGTGTGCTAGCATTTGTCAGTGCTAATTGGAGGTTTATATTGTGTCCTAGACTGCTGTACAGAAGAGCATTCCCATCTACAAAAATGCCACAAAAAGGGATGTGGATGTTCACATTGACCAAGACAACTTTCTGCCAGAGGAAATGTAAGGAAAATTGGAGTCTTTTTATACAAAGCACAAACTTAATGCGCCTTTTCAAGCCACAGCTCCTACTAGAACAGTCTCAGAAAATTGAATGGAGTATCCCCACAGTGACTGCTGTTGTTCTAGTGGAATCTGGCACTTCTTTGTGTCAGTCAAGCACAGGCTCTGCAGTTTCCACCAGACAAGCACTGTATCAGTCAAACATGTCAGTAAGTTTTGTGCAACCTCCAGCCTGATTCACTGTAGTGAGGTAGAGAAAAACTGTATGTAGAAACTTAACTCTTGGTCTTTTGAAAAGAGCATATGGATGTAGCCACGCTTTCTATCTCAAGATGGAACAAATTGAGTCATAAGGTGCTTCAGGATAATCACTTGATGGTGTTTGTGTCTGTTATGTTTGTAAGACTCTTATTTCCATGTCGTATGATAACATGGCATAAAGCTGTATACTTTGATAGTCAGTGATCTTTATGTATGGGCCAACAAACAAAACTTTTAGCAGTCCTCCTCTCTTCCTAAAATCTGGAAGCTGTCTATTAATAATAAAATGCAGAGTCTGAAGCTGTTTTGAAGTGACAAATTTCATAGCTCCAC
The DNA here is from genome assembly GCA_013401335.1 of Brachypteracias leptosomus. NCBI lineage: Eukaryota > Metazoa > Chordata > Aves > Coraciiformes > Brachypteraciidae > Brachypteracias > Brachypteracias leptosomus. The sequence goes on along the minus strand of VYZX01028688.1, from coordinate 10,678 downwards.
TTGAATTCAGGTCAAGTTAATGAAGACCCTTGTATGTAGCTGTGGTCTCTGGTAACTCCAAAGATGCTTTGTGCTGCTGCTTCATTGGATCACTTTGTGCTGATTTGTATTAAGACATGACCAAAAAAGTTTGTTTTTGTAAAAAATCTTCTCTATGTATCTGACTTGCCTTTAAGTGCTAATTTGGGATAATCTCTGCCACATTCTGACTTTGAGATGTCCCATGGATTTTACAGATTTTTTTATTTTTTTTTTTCCCTCCCTTTCTAGTGCTGGAGGTGTTGAAATCTATAATAGTGATGGTAAAATTAAGGTTTCTAATACCCTGGAAAGTCGGCTGGATCTTGTAGCCCAGCAGGTGAGTTTCTCTAAACAGCCAAAGTGAACAAGATGTAATTACAAACCTAGTTAGTTATTATCTTAATGTTTCCAATATGTTAACTGTCACAATAGTGTGTGACAGATTTCAACGCAGATGACAAGAAGTTATTTTTGGATGGAAAGAAGCAAATTACTTGCTGTTTGTGCTTCTCTACAACAAACACAGCTTTTCCCAGAATGATGCCTTTTTGAATTATGCCTGAGCATAAAACTGTAGAAATTATGATACTGGAAGGCTTTTAATGACTATGCTGCAGTCAGGATGTTGAAATGCTGAGGCTGACTTGAATGACTGAAGCTGGCCTGAGTATGAGAAGCTTTGGCTGAGACCTGTTGTACCCTAGTGGAAAAGAACTAGCTCTGGCATCTCTTTCTTATGCTGCAATGTAGGCAATCCTTTAAGTCTACAGAGTAGCTGGCAATGTGTGATCAGGTGAAGGCTTCAGAAAATTCAAATAATTGACTTATTAATTTTGAAGCCTAGTCTAGTTACCACGCAGTGCCTGCAATGAGGAGTGTACAGCAATTGTCTTGTCCATATATTGTTGTGTATAACTGATGGACTCTTTCTCAACAGATGATGCCAGAAATCAGAGTGGCTCTCTTTGGTGCTAATGCCAACAGGAAGTTTTTGGACTAAACCTCTATGAGAGAAGGTGGGATCTGTTCCACTGCCATACTGAAGGGGATGCAAAAGCATCTGCTGATTTAAAATCTTGAAATAAAACATTACCTTGTCATCCAGTATCTGTTCTTCAATGGAATAATTTTGCATACCTGCTGTGCTTAGCCTCTCCACTTATGGTTAGAATGTATTGCTTAATGGATGTGAAGACTTACATATTCATCCAGCAGTGACACTAGAAAATGGAGGCATTTGGGCTCTTGGCTTTCCTTGCACTGTTGTGGCTCTGTGAAGACAAGTGGTTCATTTAGGGTCACTCTCTTTGCTTTGACCACATCTCTTTCAAATTGTCTAATCTGTGAAGTAAATTACTATGCGGCCCATGGGAAATCCCTTTTCAGTTAAGGTCTTCAGTGTTAGAGAGGGCATGCATTCCTTCCCAGGGTTAGTAGTTTAATTCATGTTACTTGGTCAGGCATTTTTCTGTTCTGTATATGTGATTTTAAAAAAGCCTGAGCCTGTAAAACTTTATTTATTAAAATAAAAATGTATGTGTGTATGGAGTTCTTTGTAGCTTTTCTCTGGGGGATTGGCAGCAACCCTTGAAAAGAGGGTGTGTGTGTATAAGGACCTACTACTTGAGGGCTGTGTGTAATAAGTATTCTGTGAAGCTAGAATTGGAGTGCGTGGAGTACTGTCAAGCTGTTTGCTTAGGTAATGTTGGGTTATAGGCAAGCCTTTGGAGTAAGGCTTTAGGATGAGCTTCATTCTTCCTAAAAAGTGGGTCAGTAGTTTTGCTCCCTAAGTCCTCTTCCACAAGAGAGAACTAGAGTAACACAACTGAGTTGCTTAAATAAAACAGATACAACCCATTTCCAGCTATGGGTTTGTTGCTTCTGTGCAGGAAATCCAAACTATACTCCTGTAGTAATTGTGTTTCAGGACTTGAGGAACAACAGTTGAATTTGCTGCAACTATTCACTTTATTGTTATTAATTGTTAAATTAAATAACAGTAACATAACTATTCATTAACTGATCTGTTAAGTTTTACTAATGCCTACTTCTCCTTTGCTTCTGCAGTGATGGCTAGTATTGTCTCCACCTTGTATGGTGTAGGACAGAAAAATTCTTGAGGTGACTTTCCACACAACAAGCCTTTGTCAGAATACCTGACTCATCACCTCACTGGTGCTCAATTCTGAAACTTGTTCCGTGGAAATAAGAAACTGCTCAAATTAATTACTGCTTGAATATGTTTTGAAATCATCTTCTCTAAGTATTGCAGTGATTCACGAATGGTAGGAACTTTACGCTGTGCCATGAAGAACACTTGCAAAGCTGCAGCAGCACTGCTTTATGCAGTGTTCTTAACCTGAAGTCCCTTCTTCTCAAGCTGAGGTGCATGCCCTCACATAAAGACTCTAAATGCTAGATAAGCCTTTCCCTGCCTCATTTCTCTAAAATGGAGATTGACTGCTAAGAAAATCCTGAATCTAAAGTTAATTTTTTTAATTTCCTCTTGCAAAATAAGAATCTTTAGAAAGATTGGTTTTTTTGTTTTACTGCTCCTTGCTGTTGCATTTAGGTACCAGTTCTTGTTTTCCACACAGATGGTTTATCTTTTAGCACTTTGCTTTTCAATACATGTGGGCAATAAATCTGAATTAAAGTCCTACTCTTTGTAGATTTCTGGATTTTGGATGATTTTTTGGATGATGTAGATTTTTTGCTTTCATCTTTGCAACTGTCAGTGATCAAGCTTCCTGACTAAGTACTGGGCTCTGTTTTTTTGACACATCTGTAGCAAAGGAAAAGCCTTCACACATGCATGTTTCTTGGTTCAAATAGTACTTTTTGCAACAGACTTGGTTTAGTCTTTTCTGATAGCTTCCTCCAGCATATCAGTAGGCTGTCCACCAATATTTTGGAAATGTGGCTGAACTTATTTGGACCCTTATTTTCTCTACAGCTAGGAAAAAACCTCTAAATGTTGAAATAGAGTGCCGCGTATGGAAATAAAATATTGAGGGATGAGGCAAGAGGGGGTTACTAGTCTTTGGTAAGTGATGTGCACCATGAATGTTTGCTCCAGTGCTTGATGAAAAGACTTCAAAGGAGATCATAAGATATCTATAAAGAAGTGAATGACTTAGATTTGGCCATCATCATTCAGAAGTGTAGCTTTTATGTTGTCCTAGTGCTACTGCATCTCTTGGAAAATGGACACAGGCAATGCTGTAATGCATGTAGACCAAGCCAAAGGTTGTGACACAGAAGCAGATAGCTCTGTTATACATCGTTCCACAGTGATGGGCCATGTTACAACATTACTTTCAGGTAGGTTTTATTCTGTAAAAAAATTGTATTAGAAGTTATCAAAACTTTTTCCGATACCTGTAACATAAACGTGCTCAGCTGTGGAAAAAAAGGATTTTTTTTTTTTTTATACAGAATCTGATGGTCATCTGCTTTCATGAAGGTAGCAAGACCTTCACAAACCCAGATCTTGTATATTTTTGAAAAGCAAGATAGCAATTCTCTGACTGTGGATGTCATAGTGAAAGATATTGGAGTTACTTACTATTTCCTTTCCTCTGTTAGTTTTGTATCTTCCTATGCAGAAAAGAGTAAGAAATAACCACTGCTGTAATTGCATGCAAAAATTAGCAACCTCAAGAACATCTGTAGTGATTAGTTAGTCACTTGGGCAGCAGTGATTCAAAGCAGGTCCTCAAGAAACAGTCCAAGCACTTTATATATATATGTGCGCGTGCGTGTGTGCGCGTGCGCGCGTGCGTGTGTGTGTGCGTGTGTGTCTGCGTGCGTGTTTGTGTGTGTACGTACGTGTGTGTGTGCACGTGCGTGTGTTCGCGTACGTGTATGTGCGTGTGTGTGCACGTGTGTATGTACGTGTGTGTGTCTGCGCACGTGTGTGTGTGTGTATGCACGTGTGTGTGTGTGTACATGCGTACGTGTGTGTGTACGTGTGTGTCTGTATGTGTGTGTACGCATGTGTCTACATGCGCGTGTGTGTATATGTGCGCGTGTGTGTGCGCGCACGCATGTGTGTGCGTGTGTGTAGATATGTGCACGTATGTGTGCCTGCAATGGAAAATTTAAGAGCAGGTTTGACACTAAGTGATCAGCAGAGGACTTAAAATGTTACTGCACTTCTGAGTCACAATCCCTTTTTTAGTACTTAATTTTCACACTGAGAGGTATTAGCATTAATCAGAGAGACATGTGCTGTATGAATGATCCCTGCAGGTGTGCACAGGTGTCAAGATGAGAGAAAGACTAGAAGAAAACAACCAGAAAATACCAAGGACTAAGACCTCAATGTCTTTATTAAGCCAGTAACAGTTGATAGAGCTATAACTTCTGAGAGGAAGCCGTGAGCTGGCTGTCAGGTGGTGAGTAAAGTGCTACCCATCAGAAAACTGGTAGTGACAGGGCAAGTGTGCTGCAGGGAGGCTGTTGAAGTGCCCACCTCCCTGCTGAGGGCCAGTCTTGGAAGAAAACACGACTGTATTTTCCTTGTTTAAAAGCTAGCAACGAGAGTCTGGCTTTTGGGTGAATCCTGACATGAAGGCCTGGCTACAAGCCTTTGGGTGCTCGCTGTCCAGAGAGGTCACAGATCCCAGCAAGCAGCCAGAGGCAAGCTGAAAGGAGTAGGCTACTTGTATGCCCCTGTTTTGACCTGCTGATGTTAGCAAGCAATGGGAAATAACAGAAGAATATACATCCCTGCTGGAAAACAGAAGAGTGTTAGATAAGACTTTACACGGACCAGTACAGTGAGACTGGAGCCATCTCCATAGGCCCACAGCCTGTGCCTAAAATAGTTTGGGAGATTAGGAAAAAATTACCTATTTATTTCCTTCCAAAGAAATTGCAGTAAGTGAAGAACAGGAAAATTTGGAAATAAAAGCAAACTACCCCAGAGGAAAATTCAGAGCAACAAATTTTCCTTGGTTAAGTGAATTCTGAGCTGCTATTCTGGAGAGGGAAGAGTTGAGACTGCAGTAAAAGCAACTTGGCAAAAGGTGTTTAGCCCTGAGCGAGAGCCCAGACAGGCTGCGATGTGGTTTGGCTACATTTGCTATTTGGTACAGGCAGCTCAGAGAGCCAGGTGGAGCCCCCCATCCTGCCTCTCAAACGTGTTTGTAGGGAACAGGACGTGACAAGAAGGCCTTTCCAGGGCTGGGAAGTTCATGCTGCTCTCAGCCAAGGTAGAGCTGCTGGGAAACCCCAAATCTGTCTTCCTAGGCATTTCTTTCAGAGTATCCCATATTGCTTCTTTGGCTTTGCTTTAGAGAAAGCAAGAAAACCATCTGTACAGAAGCATTCTCAGGTTAAGAGTCATACTGACAATGTGCCAAAAAATGTAATTTCCCAGCCCATGTTACGTGATGGATACCAAAGACTGTAGAAAGCAAGGCTACCACATTATTTTAGGTAGTTGAAGGCTGATGTGTTGTGAAAGACTGCATAGTGAAACTACTAAGGGTGATCCCCCCCAGCATTTCTGAAGGCCCTCTCCCATCCTGTGTCTATGAGAGTTTGCATGAGGTCAGCTCCTTTTTCCAGACAGTCCCTGGCCCGCACATCCCCTACCTAAACAGCAAGTAACTGCATATACCCCACCTAGCACCAACTGCAACCCCGGGGGCTGTTCAGGATCCTGGACTTCATCCTACCAACTGCCAGTGGCAGAAACATCCTTATTTTTCACATGAAGCCATTCAGTAGAAAACTTTTAACAGAGGGATTGGAAGATCATTGGTTTCTGAGCAGCTTTGACTTTACAGCTTGAACCTCTAAGATCTAAAAGACTTGTTGCCTCCCAAGCCAGCAGCAGGGCACACAGGAAGTTCATGTTTTCTCTTCCTTCCTCTCTCCTGGATAGTGGCTGCCCATATGCATTCCTTAGCCCTCTGTATGAGCAGGGCCATTTCTCTCCCCAGCTGCTGGTCTTCTCCCCTTAGCAGGTAGCTGCAAGTGTAGTCCCTGAGTATCTACAGCTCCATGATGCTCTCCATGGCTGCAGGGATTCAAATACAGAGACAGCATCTTGACATCTACATAAAAGTGGACAGTAGCAGGAGGGAACAATTGCCTTAGCTTGCCCTAACTGGGGAGCTTAGCACAAATAAGAGAGAGTGTTCCTGGTACAGGAAGGGGCAGGTACCTTTTGCAGAATTCTTCTTTCATACACATATGCACAGCTTCTACCTGGGTTCCTTGAGACCATTGCCTCTGATGTGATTGTAACACCTTTCTCCCAGCAAAGGTCACTTTTACCCTGTAGCAGAGACGCACCACAGACAAAACCTTCTTGAAACATCTGGAGAAAATCTGTTACTTTCCCCTCAGAGGGTTCCAGAAGGAGAAAGGATCCTCACTGTCAGCAGCAAAATGCTAAAAGTTAGTCCCAAAGCAACTCTTGAGTGGGAGCACAAGAAAATTATTAATCTGTCTAAAAATGCAATTATGAGTATTTTTCCCCCACACACATGATGTTGAGCTCTTTAAGTGCAGCCACTTGTTCCACACTTCTGCTCTTAGCTCCAAACACTTCGAAGGAAGTCACTAGCTAAGACTGGGACAGCAGGAATTGGGAGGGTCCTTTCACCTGCTGCCTGGGTGACTTTCCAGGCATCCCTGCTGCCACCCATGGGCTCTGTGGGATGGGACTGCAGAGCCCTCACTGAAGCATACAGGACTTACTGCAGAAAATTCAAATATTCTGTGTCAGAAAAAGAATTTCCTTTGTGACTTCAGCTGGTGATCAGCTTTAAGTCATGGAGCTCAATATACCTCCAAGAAGGTGGTTTTTTTAGCACTCTAGAACTGGGGTACTATTTCACACTGCTTTTAAACACAGAGGTATTTCCTTATTCATGAAAAAGAAAAAATCAAGTGGTTTCTTAGATATCCTGCAATGAGCTCCACAGATTACTTATGTACTGGTTAAAAAGGCTTGATAACAGATATACCTGTTGAGATCACATAATTTTTCAATACTAGGCTAAATGTGAGTATTAAAGCAACTATTTAATATTTACTCTCTGACAGTTATCCTCTTTACTTAGGCCTAAATGCTGCCCAGACAGGCCAGCAGCCCCACGTGTGAATCAAACACCCTGGATGTGTATCTATCTGGGGTGATACTGTCGGATCCACATATGCCAGAGATGAGCCACCCCAGACACCTACACACCATCTGCACAACACATAAAGGTATGTGCAGCTGTCCCTGTGGCTGTATGGACATCTTTACATCTACTCACTGTGGCACACTGTCCTGGTCTGAGCTGGAACAGAACTTAGTCTATTCAGTGATTTTACTTTTCAGCTCTTCTAACTAACTTCACTTTCTTAAGTCAATGACATATTTTCACAGACAGTGCCTACTTCTAGTGGTGAAAGTGCTTCATGTTTACAATTCCTACCAAGTATTGATGTGCAGACCAAGGTCACTGCTGAATCTTGTGTACCACATTGCAGGTGCAGAAAGTGAAAGGCCGTACCTGCGGGGAGGAGTGGTCAGGACAGGTGACCCTAAGCTGACCGGTGAGTTATTCCAGCCCATATATGTCATATTCAGTATAAAACTGAGGGATCACAAAGATCAAGCTCTCTTCTTCAATAGCAGCATCCAAGGAGGACTCCATTCATTCTGCTTTTGTTCCCTATCTGTGTGTTCCTCAATCCAGTTCCCGAATCCAGCTCCTGAATCCAGTTCCCATCTGCCACTGAGTCCAGGCTGGGACTTCCCCAGTGTGTGCTCCACAGCATCAGTGGTGACAATGATGTAATTGCTGGGTCGGGGGTAAGGGGGAGGGAGAGATTGGGATTAGGATTTAATACTGGCTTTATATACATATTCATTTTATTATTTTCCTTAATGTCTGTCTTGTTTTCTTTTCCAATCCATCTCTCTTGCTTGCTTGTTCCATTTCTCTTCCCCTTGGTGGGGGAAGAGGGGTTAACTGAGAGCATCTGTTATAGGTCTAGCAGACAGCCCTGACCCTAAACCTTGACACATACTTACGGCACAGATGCAATTAAACATGCATGTGGGCAACCTCATACTAATACCTGTTCCCCCAAAGCTGTGCACAGTGTGTGTGTAAAACCAGCGTGTTCACTGTGCAGCCGTCGCTAAGTGGGTGCTACTCCAGAGCAGCAGCAGCAGCTCTCACAGCACTCTCACGCTGCCAGTGGGATGGCATGGTGGGAGGACAAATCAATGTGAAGTTTGGCTCGATGGCAAGGGCTCCCTGAGAATGCTGGTTGGAATGGGAGAAGTCACTGCACAGAAATGGCCCCTAGGAGAAGAAATGTTGGTGGAGCAGGAAGTTCTCCCGAGCTGTCAATATCACTGGACTTTAGGAACGGGCATAGGAGGATTGTTAACATTGAGGATGTCCGTGTCCTGCCTGTGGCAATAAAGCACACAGAGGAAGCTCTGCCATGATAAGTCCAGGGGAAACCATTCTTGACTAAAAGCATGAGCACTTCATCACTCCTGCTCTAAAGTCTTTGCATTTTGAAATTTTCAACCCAGTGTAATGCTGACTACTGCTGCAATGCAGCTTAAAGATGCTAACTTAGTAAAAATAATTAAAACTGTTATTACTCCAGCTATGTCAATGGCATTCTGCAGCAGGATATTCCTCAGCCTCCTACACATCATGTTGGCAGGCACAAAGTGTTTGCTTTCATCCAACCTGAAGCATTTGTCTTTCAGTTCCACTAAGTGACCTCGTGTGAAGTCATCTGGAGTTGTAAAGTAAATCGGAGCAACCATCTGGCTTTTTTTCTGTTCCTTATTTAATATATTACTACCATATCTCTCTGTATCTGATTGGGTTTATTGCTCCATACTAACCATTCCTTTTTCACGTTGCCTTTCCCTTTTTCATTAAGCACCAGCCACGTGCAAGGACTGGAAGTGATGGCTGCATGCACTGGCGAGGTGCTGAAGATGGCTCCTGCCTTGCTGCCACGGTGGGCTGGCAGCAGGCTGATGTCCATCCCCTGGGCCAGAACAGCAGGCCAGAGCCCCTAATGCTCCATGTGGAGACAGGCTGGCCACCCACTGGGACACCCTGGGCATCATTATCATCCCGAGCCATCAGGGAGGCAGGAGGGACACGGCTGTGCCTGGTGACAGTCATGGCTCTGCTGTACCCACTATAGCTTTGCTTTCATCTAAAGCAGGCTGGAGGGACACATTGGGGCACTCAGTGCTCTGTGTTTCCCCCCAGCAGCTATAGATTATAGGTATATAAGTTAACCATAGCTAACAGCACATGCTTTCCAACCTGGTGGCTGGCAGGAGCTGGTCCGTCCAGGCAGGAGGCAACTGTGCTGCATCATGTGCTGGGGACACAGCATTTATCTGAAATACAGGTATAAAATAAAGCCCATGACTTTGCTGCAGGAAGAGCTGGGCAAGAGCCTGCTTAACTTAAGAATTAGCTGCTAGCTCAGGGGGAGAGACCTGGCACAGCAGGAAGATGGGGAAAGTGCATTTCCCCACTCCGTGCAACTCCAAGTGGAAGTCTCCCATCTGCAGCACCTAGCAGGGAGATTTGTGCTCACTTTGGTTCTGTGCCCAAGGTCCCCATAAGACTCCTGACCTCCCATTAGGTAATGGTGGGGGAAAAGAGGATAGAAGGCAAACCCTTGGAGAAAACACATGGAGCTGACCAAAGCCTAGCTACTTTATTTCCTTAAAGCAGCCCCCATGCTTCTGGGTGAATTGCTGGCATCTGGGCATCCCCTTTACTTTGATTTTAATCTTTTGCCTGGTGATTTAGGCCAGTGAGCTCCAAACTTTTTGATTGTGCACTGTATCCCTGGTAAAAGTAAATACATATATTGGGGGGCATTCACCCCCAATATTTAGATTTACTTATAAATTTTATGCATGTACTACAGTACTAACATAACTTACATTATAAAACCTGGAAAATTTAAAAGTATGATATAAAGATGAAATAAATATTCTTTTATTTATTAATAGAACAAACTATTTTCTTCCTGCAACCCAATGGCATTTTCTTCTGCATACATTCAAATTTGGAGACCTCTGATGTACCAAAAAGTCTTTCTGTGCTGGTGGGTGTAGCAACCTCTGTACTAGAGGCATTGCTTTACACTCAGTCGCTGGTGCAACTCCAAGGGTCTCAGGGCTTCCCTAGAAGCTGAGACTGGGAAATCCCCTCAGGACTATGAGGGAATAAGAGGGATGCAGAAATTTGCAGAGCGGGCTTCTCAGGGGGTTTCCTGGTCACCATGTGAAGGTGTAGCACTGCTCAGCTCCTCTCAGCTGTGCAGAGTAGGGGTGGAAGGTGCAGCAGCATTGCAGAACCCCCCCCACCAGGTGACAAGTCTCTTAGCCTTCCACACCAAGAAGTGGCAAATCCCAGATGCAGGGAAGCAGGATGGAAAGACACCCCACACTCGGCCCCCACACCCCTACCTCCAGATGCTGTTATTGGGAGCAAAGGGTGTCTTTCCCTGCTGGTGTGGCCCAGGCTGAGGGAGTGCCAAAGAATAAAGGGAGTTTGGAAAGCAAACAAAGGAAGGGAAGGAAAATATCTTGGACAGAAGATAGAGAGCATAAGTTATAAGTCTTTTGGGAGGTGGGGGCGGC
>VYZX01028687.1:32544-43452 GCA_013401335.1 Brachypteracias leptosomus | reverse complement strand
TTTTTTTTAAAAAAAAGGCTTTTAGGAAGCCAAAAAAAATTATTTAGAAAAAAAAAAAATCCCATTTTTAAATTCAGTTTTATCCTGTACATAAATTTGCTCTATAATCTCTGCTACAATTACTTTAACCATTCAAGGTGACATTCATCATCAGATTAAAGAATAGAAAGTACTGTCTGTCTCCACCCACATTTTCCATAACCTATCTGCTGAGGAGCTCTAGTCACATGGGGTTTAGAGATGGAATCATTTTTGCAAGCAGGGGCAATTTATAAGCTTTTCAGAAGCAACCACAATCAGCATATGCTTAGTGGAGCCTTCTTCAAGAAGTCAAGTCCCTTCCCTTCCCTCCCCTTCCCTCTCCTCCCCTCCCTCTAGCATTATTCCAAACTGAACAGAGTTTGCTATAAAACTGGAAACTTTCAAGAAAACAGTTGCAATTTGAGAAGTCTCTTTAACTGAAATAACTTTTTTTCTTCTACCAAAACCCTCCTCATGTTGTGTGAATGTATGGTATTTATATAAATTTGCCTTACATAGATAAAGCCGTTCTTCTATAATAAAGAGCTGTAACAATATCACATCAAATTGAGGAGACAAGGGCTGTAATAATTTAACTGCAATGCTTAGTTACACCAAGAAGCTGAACAAGTTAAATGAAAAATGGTGACAATAGTGTTAGACACACAACAGAACTACAATTAAACTTTTGGCCAGCCATGTTATTTTCTCTGTTTTGAATACTAGCTCTTTCAATATGCTTGCATACCAGCACAGAAAATGTATTTTTTTCTTAGTTAAATACTAAGATTAAATGAAGGACAAGGAATTAACAATGTCACCAGAACATTTAGGTCTCAAGTGTGTTTTTGTTGATCTTATCCATGTAAGCAGTGCCTGCTGAGATGAAGAGTTTACAGNTATAGTGACTGTTTGCAACTTAATGAGTGTGGCAAGAAAGTGGTATGGAATAAGGGGTGGAATGTTGTGGTTTAAGGTTTGGGGAAGGGGAGGGACAGGTGGAGTGGCTATTCCACTCCCCTTCCTGCCACACTCTATATAAAGGACACAGGAAGTTCCGCTTGCCCTCCTCCTCACTGGAATTTGCTGCTGGCTCCGGACAGCTCTGTGGCTGCTACAACTCCATGTGGCTCAGGAAAAATCCAGTGGCATCCGAGGATTGGTGTTGTATATATTTGTATATATACCTTCCCTTGTTACTTCTGTATATTTCCCTTCCTCTGATATCCCTTTTGTTACTCCCTGTTAAAAGTTGTGATCTTAATTTTCCAACTTTGTGTGAGGCCTTTCTTCCTCCCCTGGGAGGGAAGAGGGGAGGGGGAAGAGGGGTGAAACTAATTCTGCTCTGTGGGGGTTGCCCTGAGCCCTAAACGGAGACACCCTGATACATTATCTGTGTTTGTTTAAAGTGTGCTTTGTAGTTTGTTCCTGTTAAATAAATACAAAATGTCTACCATCATTGAGTTTATATGCATGAATTTTCATTCTGTTTTCCAAGGAAGAGAGAGAGATTTCAAGTCAGAGTAATTTAAATGCTGTAGAGTGATTCTTAGAGAGTAAATCCATGGCATTTTGTTGGGTTTGTGATGGAAATAAATTGCTGCTCTGTGTTAATAGCCTTTCTGTATCACTCTGCTAAATAATTCCGGCTCTTTGTCCTGTCTTGCAGTGCCACAAGGGCTTTGTACTTTCGAAGGGACTACGCAGGGCTGCTCTGACAGTCGTCTGAGTGTATGCTACTCAGAGGTGCACTGTGTTCTGGGTGGCTTTCCACTGCCGTTAGACCTGACTGCAGTCACTACACTTAAGCTGTTTTGTTTGAGAGTTTTTTTGATACTGCGTAGCCTGTTGTCACAAATTACATGACACTGCATCTAAGACTCAAGAAGACAAAGTTCAGTCACAAAGGTGAGAATGTAACTGTTGTCAGAATATTTTTTTAGAAGAGTCGATATGTGTTTCTTTGCACAGTAAAGCCAAAGCAAAGGGAAACATACACTCCAGGTAACACTGCAAAGAAAGGCAAAAGTTCATTATTACATCACAAACACACACATGTGCTCATATTACAACCTTTTTTTTTTAAAAAAAAGGCTTTTAGGAAGCCAAAAAAAATTATTTAGAAAAAAAAAAAATCCCATTTTTAAATTCAGTTTTATCCTGTACATAAATTTGCTCTATAATCTCTGCTACAATTACTTTAACCATTCAAGGTGACATTCATCATCAGATTAAAGAATAGAAAGTACTGTCTGTCTCCACCCACATTTTCCATAACCTATCTGCTGAGGAGCTCTAGTCACATGGGGTTTAGAGATGGAATCATTTTTGCAAGCAGGGGCAATTTATAAGCTTTTCAGAAGCAACCACAATCAGCATATGCTTAGTGGAGCCTTCTTCAAGAAGTCAAGTCCCTTCCCTTCCCTCCCCTTCCCTCTCCTCCCCTCCCTCTAGCATTATTCCAAACTGAACAGAGTTTGCTATAAAACTGGAAACTTTCAAGAAAACAGTTGCAATTTGAGAAGTCTCTTTAACTGAAATAACTTTTTTTCTTCTACCAAAACCCTCCTCATGTTGTGTGAATGTATGGTATTTATATAAATTTGCCTTACATAGATAAAGCCGTTCTTCTATAATAAAGAGCTGTAACAATATCACATCAAATTGAGGAGACAAGGGCTGTAATAATTTAACTGCAATGCTTAGTTACACCAAGAAGCTGAACAAGTTAAATGAAAAATGGTGACAATAGTGTTAGACACACAACAGAACTACAATTAAACTTTTGGCCAGCCATGTTATTTTCTCTGTTTTGAATACTAGCTCTTTCAATATGCTTGCATACCAGCACAGAAAATGTATTTTTTTCTTAGTTAAATACTAAGATTAAATGAAGGACAAGGAATTAACAATGTCACCAGAACATTTAGGTCTCAAGTGTGTTTTTGTTGATCTTATCCATGTAAGCAGTGCCTGCTGAGATGAAGAGTTTACAGGTGGTGTGAGTACCTCTTCCATCTATTAGTAGCAAGTGCTTCTCTGGGAACCTAAAGTATAAGCAGTAAATACTGATTTTTCAAAGTATAAGCCCTCAAAGATGATGGACCTTTCCTAAAGGGCATTTAATTGATTAGAAACCCTTTGTCTAGTTACTACATTTAGAGGTTTTATACACAGCTTGAATTTTAAATGTTTTTCAGTCTGTCAGCCAGTCAAATACAAGGTATGTGTGAAGATTTGCTTTCATTCAAGTAAATTTTTTATATTTGTATTTACTTGCACATACTGTGTTTGTTCAAATATTTCATCAAATGTTCATTTAAGTAAATGTAACAGTAGTACAGAGATAAAAAAACTGAAGTATTTTATATGGTTTAACATTAAGTTCTGTGTAACGTCAATTGGCAACAGCAATGTAGTATTTATTTCTCTAGCTCCTAGTAAGAACCCTTCTCAAAGTTAATGTTTTACTAACAGGGTTAATTCTGTTAACTCCACTTCTAAAACCATGAAGAAATCTTTGGAGGAAATGGCCATTTTAATAAAGAGACCCTATAAATTTAAATAAGTAATTCCTTTTTGGTTCTTAGTACACAGTATATATACAGTTAAAACTCCTTCCCTACCACTAATCCCATGAAATGCCAACTTCTTCTTTGAGGCTACTATCTATGATAACTTCTTTTCTGCATTTGTGCACAATATCATCAAACCACTCTGTTGTTTGCTGTTATGCAGAAATTTAGGTGTCAAATTCTTTAAAACCTTCAAAAATTATTACAAGCAATACAGTTGGCACCAAAAATCTCTTTATTAGGGGTAAGAGCTAAGAATCACAGAATCACAGAATGGTTGAGGATGGCAGGGACCTCTGGAGGTCATCTGGTCTACGTGACTCTGCAGGGTCACCTACAGCCCATCGCCCAAGACAGTGTTCAGACGGCTTTTGAATATCTCCAAGGATAGACACTCTACAACCCTCTGGAGCAACCTGTGCCAGTGCTTGGTCACCTTCACAGGGAGAAAGTGTTTCCTGATATTCAGAGGGAAACCTCTGTGTTTCAGTTAGTGCCCATTGTCTCTTGTCCTGTCACAGAGCACCACTGGGAAGAGCCTGGCTCCGTCCTATTTGTACTCTCCCATCAGTTATTGATATATATTGATTAGGTCCTCTCTGACCCTTCTCTTCTCCAGGCTGAACAGAACTTTCAGCCTTTCCTCATAAGAAGAGTTGCTCTACTTCCATCATAATCTCTTCACTGGACCCAATCCAGTGTCTTTATGTGTGTCTTCTACTGTGGAGCCAAGAACTGGACTCTAGGTGTGACCCTACCACTGCTGACTAGAGGGGAAGGATCTCTTCCCTCAACCTGATGGCAACATTCCTCCTAATGCAGCCCAGGGTACCATTTGCCTTCTTTGTCTCAAGGGCACATTGTGTGAATACTAGTGAATTAATTGTCTTGAATAAAAACATTGTAGAGTCTTCAAAGTCGAGAAGAATTTGATTGTCA
Source organism: Brachypteracias leptosomus (assembly GCA_013401335.1). Lineage (NCBI taxonomy): Eukaryota > Metazoa > Chordata > Aves > Coraciiformes > Brachypteraciidae > Brachypteracias > Brachypteracias leptosomus. Next base: position 38,917 of record VYZX01028687.1, on the reverse strand, counting down.
TTGTTCTGAGAGAACTTCACTTAGTTTTAATTACAACTAATCCCCTTTTTAGTAAAACTGAGCATCATACAGTCTAATGTCTATATTGATATTGTAAGATACTAGTAGATATATATCATATAGTCTCCTTACACATCTGTCAGGGCAGAATGTTTACAAATTGTAAGCTAAAGGCAGCACACAGTAAGGACAACGTTTTAAAAAGTGTTTTGATGCTGGAAAACCATTGAAATCATTGGAAAACAGATGCCAGAAGACCTTAAAAAACTTAGCTGTAAGTTATCTGCTTTAAAGTCACTTAAGTCACCAGTAAAATGAAATATAGATTCCAAACCTTTTAAAACTCTGGTTAGCTACACAGCAATAGGCTTAGCCTCACTATCACAGGAGATAAAACCCTTCTTCTCTCCCTCTGTAACCCACCTGCTGACAATTGCTCACAAAAAGCTTCCAGCATGACACTTCATTGAGAAATGGAGAACAACTGACTGAATATTAGATAAGCAAGTACAAAGTCATTATATACATTCATAATGGCTTTAAAAAGGTGTGAGAAATAGTTAAAATATTGCAGCTAGAAATAAGTGTTCTTCATATAAACATTCAAGAAGATGAAGATGCATAAACTATAGATAAAATAAATTACTAATCTGCTATTTTCTAACAATTAACCAGTCATAAGATTTTTGTTGATCAAAGTTCTTTTCTCACAGTTAGAGCTTTATGGTAGAACTAATGCAATATTACTAACTTTTTTTAGACTCCACAATGTATGTCTGTCCTTTATGGGCTTCCCCAGGGCAAAGATTCTTCTTAACTAAAGCATGCTTTGAAATAACTAGAAATACATAGCTGATTATTTTTCCTAGTTTACCATTCTATCCCAGGAAACCTTCTACCCACCCCCTCCAAAACTGTGACTTCCCTAATTTTACAGTAGATTGACAGCTACTGTTAAACTTTCTTAAATGAAGACTTCATAGGGAGATTGGTTGATGTACCAGCCATTTATTCTCAAAGTTTGACCTCATCTTTCTGGGTGGTTTATAAACAGAGTTTATTGTGGATAAATTCAGTAAAGATCTCCAAATGCAGAAGTATTCAAAAGAAAAGGAACATCTCTTCTTACCTAGTAGTACAGCAACTCCACAGCAAATTCCTGTTTTGTAATGGTGGTTGAAAACTGCTTCAGTGAAAGAGTAGTTAATATTTGGACACGAATACTGGAAAAAAAATTGTAAAAACATTGAGAAAAGAAAAATGCACACTTGTAATTTACTTAGGTTTGACAGAGTAATCTGGAATGAAAAAGTATAAAATGTATTCAAATGATCTCCAATATTCTGGAAATCAAGAGAGAAATACTGAAAACTAGGAGCTTTTTTGTTCTTTGTAAGACAAACTGCTATATTAGTTCAATATCTATCATAATGGCTGCCATTCTATTTCCAGCCTTTACTGGAATAACAATGCTTCAGTTTATACCTTATCAGTGTGTTGGAAAGAAATATATTATTTTGTGTATTACTGAATAGAAATGAGACAAATATACAGTGTTGGTCTTTAAAACTCCTCCCATTTTGCAGGGAATATTTTACCTTACAGATGAATTACATTAAACAGCATTACTTTTCTCTCCATCTATGACTTCAATTGTTAAAACCAAAGCAAAACAGCTACTCCTTTGGCAAGACAGGAATAATGTCAATGTCTCTCACTGCTTTATTTTTTTCTTAACCTTTAGGTTGTAAGGAAAGCTAGTCTATCTTGCATGTACAAATAGTGAAATACATGAAAAAAATTATTATAGGAAAGAATTCCATCTACCTAATATTAACTCATAAACTGTAAAGGCTGATAGAAATAAAAGGTAATGCAAAATTTAAAAACAAACAAAAGGAACATTATAAATTCCACTTCTTTATTTCTGGCAGCAAAGGAGATAATGATAAATACACAGTTTTTTGTTTAGAAGTCTATTTGGGACAGAATTCTTACTATCATATTTATCCTACAGAAAGCCTTGTATTTACAGGAACAATTGAAATGCTGGATACAAAATGATTTCTGGACATCTTTAGCAATAGTCTTTTCTCACCAGCTGGAATTGCTGGTCACCTTCAGGGAAGAATGCAGCAAATAGAATGCAGCAGATAATACTGCCTGAACAAAGAATTTGTCTGTCAAAAGGTTTTTCCTTCTTCAGTCATCAAGACTGCAGGGCATATTCTTAATACCAGTGCTCAGACCACTCTGTGCTTGGAGTAAGGGGTTCTTAATACATTTTGTCCTGAACCAGAAAACAACTATTCAAAAAGAATCTGACTGTGACATACTGCAAGTTTGATTTCTGGCAAAGAAGCTAGAACACTCTTACTACGCATTCAGAGAGCTGGGTGTAGAGGACTACATTTTCTGTGTAAGTATGAAGTCAGAAAACTTCAGAGGACACAACAGAGGAAGAAGTATTTGTTATACAGATATTAATCCTAGCTGTATTTGTATCTGTGATCAAAACATGGTTTTGAACATATTTTATCATCTTCTGCTGAGAGCTACTCCAGCTCATGCCAGAAGAGGGGGGTCTTCTCTTTCACCGCAACTACATGGGCATAATAACTGTTTGTCTTGGGTTGGACTACCCTTGTTTTCACAGTTTGCTCAGACTTAACCTTTTTTTTAAAAAAGAGTCTTACCATTCCAGAGGCAACTTACAAAAAAAAGCACTTTCACTAAGTTCATGTGTTTATACATGTGTACAGTATGTTTTTTCATAACAACCTTGAAAAGCCAGTACCAGCCTCAAATTCCTTAAAAACTACCCTGTATTAGACCTGATGTTCTGATTATTAGGGGGCGGTAAGAGGAACTGGGAAAATAAGAAATTAATGACGTGTTTTGATAGTGAGATAATAGGGTTACTCATAGGTTCTTAAGGCTATCTTATTACACTCTATATTTAATTCTGATTTTTTTTTAATGTTCCATATCTAACACCACCTTTGCTATAATCCTCTTACAAATATGCTGTGTGGCAGGGCTGAGGAATGTCTGACTCCTTCTGTCTGGACTTCAGAGAAAATAGGTTTTTGGGAAGCATTTTTGAATGAAAAGGAAGATATATAACTTGATTTTGTTTTGTTTTTTTCTTACAGTTGCCTGGAGAGACATCTAGAGATACAATAAAAAAGAGTGATAGAATGAGTGGAAAGCCTGAAGATACAACGTAGTTAATGCAGTGTTATTTATAATAATCCTAAAGAGATGAAAAAGATATATCTAGATTGATTTTAAGAGCTATTCAAGTACTATTGCAGAGGTTAAAAAACCAGAGGGATGAGATAGGATCATCTCATGAGTACGCCATTAACAGTTTTGCTGTGAAATAACTGGTCTGAATTTCCATGTCCAGCTTTCATCCATGACCTGAATAGACCATGATAATAACATAATCATAAGCGTGGCAGTTTCTTCTGTAACCAGAATTAAGAATGGTTTGGCCATTTTGGCCATTTCATTATTCAAATAAGCCCCCAAACTCTACTGGAGTTTAAAAATATATAACAATCATCTTTGTAAAACTTGCTATAGCCTGGGAGTAGCTAGCTGGGTTAGCTCTCAGAATGGTAAACTGCCACCACCATTGCTAATACAGGAGGTCCTTGGAGACATAATTAAAAGTCTAAAGAGGAAACTGTCACACTGTTGGAAAGGAAGAAAAAAAGAAAACGCACGAGGGGACAGAGATCAAATAAAACAGAACAATATTTTACTCCAATCCATTAAAAATAACAATTAAAACCCAATATGTTTATCCCCACAGAAAAATAACTCTGATACGGTTAACTTGTATATACCATCCACATTGTACTTAAATAACACCTTTCAGCTGGGTCTGCTAAGACATTTCACAGATGTTAATGGCAGAGCTCAGTTAATCAACTTAAGCCAACAGGAACTAGTGAGGTTTGAGCTCTAATCTAAAACCTGAAGTATGTGATACATCTTGTCCCTCCATAGACAACACTCAGTCCCATCTTCAAGGAGTGTAGCAGCTGAAGGAGAGAGAGAGATAAAAAAGCTCAAATAAATTTGAGTTGTCAGACCATAGGTCAGCAGTGTAAGACCTCAGGAGGTGAACTGCAGGCACACAGCTAGACAACACACCCAGAAAGTGGATGTTCCGTGTTGCAGTATTATTTTGCAAGACAAAACATACTCTTGCAAGAAGAGTAAAACTGGATGTGTTGCTTATACAACTATTTAAGCAATGTTGTATGAGACCAAAGTACTAGCGAGAATGCTGATTTTAGCATTTTGCACAAGCTGGAGCTTATATAGGGATAACTCAAAGCTGTGAACATCACAAGTATACAGCATCTAAAGCATACAACATGCTCTCAGCTGAACAGCAGACAGTTCAGGCTACAGACGATTAACATTTCTAAGATACAAAGCAAAGATATTACAGCTGATGTGTCCCTAATTGAGGCAAGAAGTACCTAATCCTAAACTACTAACTAAAATATTTCTAAAGGAAGAAGTTAAAAAACAAAAAGAAAGTGCCATTTCTGTTTTTTGGTTTGTTTTTTTTTTTGGTACAGAATAGGTAAAAACTACCACATAATAACAATAAAGTGAGGAACTAATACTAAAGTAGCTTTAAAAAGACATCTAATGAATCTAATTTAAAACATTTTAAAAAACAGAACTAGAAACAAATGCCAGGGATCTGTCAGATAGGAAGAAAAGGAAAAAAATGTGACATCTTTGACAACTTGTGTGGCCGCATAGAAACATGAAGACATATGAAGGAGATCTCGGGAAAGACTGTACACTAATCCTTTAGCAGCAATCTATCAAAACAAAATAAAAAAATTAGATGAAAAAAAATGTTTTGAGGTAGAAAGGACATACAGATAGATTATAAATTTCATTCATTTTGCTTAGTGAAATAATGTACTTCAAAATGCCCACAAGCACGTCATTGAAAAAACCCTGCACAACATTTTATGCTCAGGAGAATAAAGATCAGACTGAAGCTAGGGCTGAGAGAATTCCAGAGAATTGCCGTACATAGTTAACCTCTCTGAAAAGATATAATCCTTCAAATGTTTATTATTTACCAAATAATGNTTATTTTAAAATATCTCCCATAGCAATTCCATAGGTAGAAATTTGTTGTGGTGTTTATATCCTTCCTTTTATCTAAAAAATCTAAGTTTTTGAAACCTCAGCCTTCTACTATATGCATGCTATCTGGATTTTTTTAGTCTTAATATAGCTATGGTCATATAGACTTACTAAAATAGGTTTTCCAAATTTACATCATACNATTACTATAATTTGATTGGAAAAGCATGTGGTGTTAAAGAAAATATAAAGCATCAGAAAAAAACCTCTGCTGGGGAAATTCTGATTCCAGCAGCTTCTTCAAGATAAGAATTTTTCCCACTGAGAAAACTAAATGAGATGGTGGCACCACAGAGAAAAGATCCAATACCAGCTAAGTGAACTGAAACAAGTGAATTAGAAAAACTCTAACTAAACAGATATAAGTAGTATGGGAAACATTCCTCCCATAAGCCTGCCATATAAGTTTCCAAAATCTGACATGACAAAATTATTTGTGATTGAATTATATTTGGAAAAGCAATGCTGCAAGTATCATTATTCATTAGAATTGATTATTAATCATAATTTTTTAAATACAATTTGACATTTCACATTTGCCTTTTAAGCAATGATAAAAGAAAAAAAATACACATACAAAAGATTCCTTTAGAACAAGCTNGTGCCCATTTGGATCTACAAGTGTAGTGTATGGTTTATGACGCATTATAGAGAAACATTTTAAATGCACGTGAACATCAAGTCTAAATCTTAAGTTTTAGAAACATCAACAATCACATTGTGTTGCTTTTTTCTTTAAAACACCTAAACCTGGCAGCCAACCTACCAGTGGGCTCCAAACTTTTTTGATCATGCAGCNNNNGTTTCCAAAATCTGACATGACAAAATTATTTGTGATTGAATTATATTTGGAAAAGCAATGCTGCAAGTATCATTATTCATTAGAATTGATTATTAATCATAATTTTTTAAATACAATTTGACATTTCACATTTGCCTTTTAAGCAATGATAAAAGAAAAAAAATACACATACAAAAGATTCCTTTAGAACAAGCTAAAATATTTATCTGAAGCCTTTATTTTTATAGTCCTTCAGTCAAGATAGGGAGAATAGAGAACAGAAGACAGCACCCCTTTTCTGAGAGTCACTATCAACAAGGAGTAAGTTTTAGAAATTGGTTCGCTCTAAAGCATCTGTGTCACCATCCAAGGAGGTTACTAATTTTGGCAGGCAAAATG
>VYZX01028687.1:1845-12491 GCA_013401335.1 Brachypteracias leptosomus | reverse complement strand
GACCAGAGGCAAAAGGAAGGGTGCAGGCACTGCCGCTGAGAGGAGATCGAGAGACAGGGGGTGCACTTGACAACCAGCATGCAGAGATGGTAAGAAGTTTACAGCAGTCTTTCGTTTTCATTCTAGCCTTTACTTTGGTTTGATTTGATTAATAAATTGTGCAGTAACACAAGCAGCCCTGCTCGCTATCCGGTATGTTTCAGCCTTCAAATAAGCAGCCGGGCAAGGCGAAGGAGGGGAATAATAAATAAATCAGCCCTGTGCTGCGTGGATTGGGGGAAAAAAATTACTGAGGCTGTGCTAAACTTTTAAGTAAGTTTGGGGGGTTGAAATGGGGTGGCCACATGCTTCTAACCGCCTCCTTCCCTCCACTAAAGATGAAGGGCTAGTGTAAAAAAAGTGTGCATATGGAGGGAGGGAGAGTGAAGGTGGAGTGGGGTTGAATCGGACATATGGTGGTCTGATCTGTTTTGGACACCACCTTCGCTCGGAAATGAGCACACCATGTAAAGGTAACCTTTGAGAGCGGGGGAAGGAGCTGTGTGAAACAACGCCTGAGGCAGGGAGACAGAAGTGTAAATCCACCTTCCCTCCCGTCCGTAACTTTTCTTTTTGTTGTGCATGTGCTTGCAGTTTGCACTTCTCCAATCAGCGCTTGTTAACAGAACTTGCAGAGTTATGCTGATGCCCTAACTGCAAAAGGGAGGGGGGAGTCGTGTGTCCTCCACCCCACACCCCCCTGCCCCAATAACTTTGAGCAAGTTTTTGCTGCTTATTTCATGTGCTGTGCAAATACATGTCTCCTTGACAGGAGGGGTTTCGCAAAGCAGGGTTTGAGCTTTCACGACCTCTTAATTTAAAAATTAAAAATCAAAATGACTGAAGACCTCATTTAACTAAAGTCTGTCTGGATTGTGATATGAGGGTAGGTTAAACAGCTGCGAAGAACAAGCATGTTTACAGTCATGAGTAGACTTAACATGCGTAATGATAACTTCGCATAAAGAAGCGGACTGACCTCAGTTAGTGATGAACAGCCCATATTCAATGAAGTGGTGTATTTTCAGTCAATGTTTAGCAAAGCAGTAGTAGTTACTGCCTTGCTTTCAGTCAGTTTTTGTCATCTCACTGCAGGGATATTATGTATCTGTCTTGTGTACCTTGAATATACATGGGTGCACATGCACACAGAGATGTGTATATATATAAAAATATATACACATTTATGTATGTACAGACATGTATGTATGCACGTACATACGTGTATGTGTGCATATACAGCACTCAGACTATAGATACAGTGTATGTCTGTGTGAATGGAGAACTTGAGGTGGAGGATTTGTATTTTTCCCTTTTCTCCCTAACATGACATGTCTTGTTTCAGTGATCAAAGCCACAATTGGAGTGTAGGAACTGTCAAGTGTAGGCAACAATAAAAAAAATTAAAAAAAAAAAAAGGAGGGGGAAGAAGCAGCATGTGCCCAGGACTGTGGTTACAGTAACGCTGACAGAAATTAAAGTGGTTTTGAAAGCAGCATGCGATTTATGATGGTTCCCTATTTACCCTAGAGTCAAGCTGTTGTAAAATTGATGCACAAAAGACATCTTGTAATAATCTAGTGTACCCAGGATTAAAGTGGCAATGAGTGTCTTTTTGTGTGTGTGTCTGGCCGACAGTTAAAATGGTTTGAAGCTATTTTTAAGTAAGAAATCAAAGCAGCGTATTACATCTTTCTTTTTTTAACCTGTATGTTAGCTGTGCATAGCAATCATTGAAATATTTTTTAGTTGAAGTGGGCTTTTATTTCTTATTATCTTCCACTTCCCCTTTGTATTATAACCCATCTCCATAGAGAAATTTTAAAATGGGATAGCGTTTTTGTCATAGTTTCAGAGTACAAATATTCACAGTTTAATTACTGAGTTCATTTCAGATAGTAATATTTAATAAGCCTGATCAGCAGATCTGCACAAGAATACCAACTTCCTGTAAAAGTATATGGAACTTTCCTTGCCTTTGAAAATGTCAGGAATTTTTAATCTGAAATTTAATGGAGCATATGAGCTGTCTGATACACTGTAGTTTCATTTTAAACTGTCAGTATTAATGAACTATTTAGCTCTCTATATGTTCTGCTTTAAATTCCTAAAGCATATGAATTTTAAGATTTACTTACGAAATATTTCAAATGATCCATCTTTACCTGATGCAGATGCAGGCAAATCTAAATGTAAATTATAAACTAATTAGTCATGAGCAAATGTTGAAACTCCTTTTAAGACTTGGGATTGTGAAAGTGTTCCTTAAGCACACATCTTACACACATAACAGAAAACCCTGCCTTTATACATTATTTTGTAAAAAAAAACCTGTGTGACATTTTTGGGGAAAAAACCTGAGCAGATCTATGTCTTTAATCACATTGCATTTTTATTATTGAGATATTTGTGAAAGATGGGTATGTGATTACATTAAACAATGTAAAGAAACAGACAAAAGCAGAGATTACTATTGTTATATTAAAATGTAAGTGTTACAGTTTGAATTTTCTAGCGAGTTTTTGAGTTCAGTGCTTTACATAACATTTTGTCCTAATCTTGCTTGCTGTCAGAAATGTTTCATGGTTGTGCAATTGCTGCAGTCAAGAATGCCAATTTGCATTCCAGGAGTGTCATTTGATTACTTTTATCTGCACAGCTCGAAGACCAGCCCAGGCCTCTCATTTCATCTTGCCATGTCACGAGTCAGTGCTGTGTCGTCTTTTCAAAAATCTGCCTGATTTAGACAAGAAAGAAAAGTACTTTCATGTTGCAGCCGCAGTCCCCTGCTAACTTGTCAGCAGCAGGATATGATTCACTTGGGCCCAGAAGAATGGTACAGAGACAAGGGTTAGGCGGTTCAATAAGCCCATGGACAGGTAGTGTGTGACGTCCCAAGAGAGCTTAAGTTAATGAAGAACAGGTCTGCTTAATTCTTCACACTCTGACCTGGTGCTGTCCCCACAGTTTTCTCATTTGATCTTTCCCAGCAAATTGATCTTTTCTAGTACTTTTTTGCCTTCTAAGTTAGTCCTTGTGGGACTGAAATTAGCAGAGCAACTTAAGTTGGATAATATAGCTGTTCAGAAAAGAAGAAATTGGACACTGGCTCATAAAGGGGGGAGGGGAAAATAAACTATTCTTTCTGTTGTTACTCAGAATTCCTTTTTTTTAATTTTAAATTTTATTTTAGAAAACTACACAATAGCTGTATTTGGAAGGTTGCTTTCTTATTTATAGTGTGTATGGATGGTCCATTGCACACTACATTAAATGTGTATCATTTAAATAAAACAAACATGCTTGCAGCATAGACTGCAGGTTTACTTTGGTATTTCTCAGTTGAACTTGCTTGTTAGAAATGATTTGCTGGCCCATAATGAGGCTTTTACAGTTATCATAAGACATTTTAAATATCAATTGCACATGCCAACTACATTGTTTATAGCCTGCTAAATAACTGTAATTCCATAGTATCCAATACTGAAATGCAGTGGAGATTAAACAACATAAGCCACTACAAATGGTATGTGTAAATATTATGGTAGGTGAAAATACAGTCAGCAAATTACCACTGGCATTAGTAGTTTTCTAGAAAGCCAGTGTATACAAACAGATTGGTTTTGAACTGTACTTAAAATCTGGGTTCTAAAATGACGATACAGTATTATCTACCATTCCTTTTTACATTATTTTTACATTTAGTAATTGGAAAGTGGAATGGAGGTGTGTTTGTGTGTGTGTGTATTTCAATACATACCTAGCTGGGTTATCAAACAGTGTAAGGTTTCAAACTACAATTTAGTAAATAAATAAAGTGTAAGTTGGAAATGATTAAGAGGGTCTTTAGGTATGCTGCACAATAATAAGCAGTATTTAACTTTCTGTGTTTCATAACAGATGTTTTCACGTATTATCCATGTCCTTTCAAGTTGTAGAATTGAAAACTGCTGAGTGAAAACAAGTACACTTATTAGATAGGGGAAATACTGCTCTCACGCTCTCTCAGTATTGCTTTTGAAAATGGGAAGAAACTGTAGAGGTTCATTGGTCAGTTAAGCTCCTCTACAGAGCTAGGGGGAGCTTCATGCTATGGCATAGGTAAGAAAAAGGGGGAAAATAATAAGAGTGTTGAGTACTAACTTTTTTCAGAGGTAAAGATCTAGAATTTAGGCTTTGAAGTGGCTTTATTCTATGTTACGCATACATGTATGATAGTGGTATTTGTGGCTGACTACAGATCTTGTCAATTTCAAGCAAAGCAGAAATGACCAACAGCAAAGTAATTACATTAAAACAAGTCCAGGTAAAACATGGGATTTTATACAAAACCAACATTTATATTTTTCCCCTCAAAATGGGAGTTTCTCCCAAAGATGAAAGATTCTGGCAGTGTCCTTTTTCTTTTAGTACATTGGACACTGTCACCAGAATGTGAAATCTTTTCTTCACTGAGCATTGTTTAATGAAAGAGTCCTGACTTTCTGTATGCAAGTTTGTATGGGGCTTTTGATTTAATGATTTAATTTGATTTAATGTCCCCTTTTAGTATGTGATAGGAAAAAAAAGTGCATGTCTGGAAATACAAAATGTTCTCCATAAAATATAAACCAAACAGAGGATACCTGTAATTTCGGAAGTGTGTATCATTTCCTAATCTAGACAGGAATTTGTACTTAATTTAGAGAAATAGCATTTAACATGGCTTAATAAAAAGCATCTGTTTAAACCTTGTATTCAGTGTCAGTTTCATCCCACCTGAATTCTGACATTCTAAAACCTCATTGATCATAATTGCTGTTTAATAGTTATACGGCAGCTTTAGCAAGCATTACTTTGGACAAACTTATTTACTATTTAAGTAAATGATATAATCCAGTGAGATAAACTACCAAATTTGTTTCCTTTATCTCTTGCACAGTAGCTCTCATTATGTGCTGTGCTAGTAAAAACCTTTATTTGTTGATTATTAGAATCTTAGTACACTCAGGAGTTCTGCTGTAATTTTATGTGGTTGTTCAAAGAGGTTGTCTCATTTTAGAATCTTTCCGTAGTACTCTCACCACATGTTATAAATATGTATATTTATACTCCAGATACATATGCAAATACTTTTTTTTCTTTTTCCAGGTAAATAAAGGTTTTTGAGAGAGAATTCTTTTCATCTGCAGCATGTATTTCAGTACTTCTCTCTTGAAATACTTTATTTTAAAAATTCAGATAACTTAATCAGATTTGTTACTAGTTTGTTACTTTAGAGAGGTTTTTTTTTTTCATGGAGCTAAAATGTTCTATTACCTACTTAAATCAGATTTTTGTAGAAAATGGTAAAAAGCTGGAGAAGTTTTAAAAACATGCTGGGCATTGTAATTATTTTTTAATTATGAAAAACGTAATGTCCACAATGCTGATTCATAAGTCACAAGCCAGAAGAAATCAAAATGCCATAAGCTAACCACTAAAAAGTTTTTAAGTCACTATGGTCTTGTGCACTGTGTGGAAGTTTAGCTATGTTTTTGCAGCGTATTGCAATTGGTTACATCTACAGTTCTGCTGCATAGAAAGCTTAAGAAGCTAGGCCTGTTAGAATTCTTCAGCTACGGGGGAAGTTTTAGATGGTATGCAAAACATATTATGAACTGTTATCAGCTGTAAATGAAGCTGAGTGTATGTACAACACCCATCATGCTGTCAGCTGGAATCACACTAAATTAGTGTTGCAACTTTATCATATTTGTCAAATATGTATTATTTTGAAACTTGTGATTTGTGCTTTTAGTCAATGCTTTTTAATGTTGAATACGAAGATGTAACAGCAAACAAAAAACATTTTTCCCTTTTTGTGACCTGACATTTGCCAAAGTACCCCCATGCTGAAATTTCTTTTCAGTATCTTTTTTTCTTCCAAAGCCAGACATGTACCCAGACACAAAAGCCTCTGTGTATAGCAAGCTGTTTTAAATATTGTGACTCGACGATGTGCTGTCGTTTCTCTTCTTGAGCCAAGGATCTCTGCTCAGTGTCTGTGGATTACTAAGTCCCTTCTTTATTGTACCTCTTGTCAGCTAGTCCTATTCATTTAACCTTTCATTAGGGTCTGTGCAGCTTCACTGTCTGGAAAGGCAAGGAAAAACCTAAAGGCCTACTGTCACAGTTATTAGATTTCTCAGTTACATCCCAGCAACCGTAAAGGAGTAAGAGTCAACACTATTGTCATGCATGCTGCTATCCTGGGGTGCAGCTCTTCTGTGGATGTCAAGGACATGTGCCACATGTTGATAATGCATCCCAGGGATAAATGCACAACACAGGGGATAAACCAAGGCTGGCACTAATGAGCTTTGTAGGAGTTATTGCAAAGACAAACAGTTGTGAAGGAATTTTGCTTAAAATGCCAAAGAGATGGGCTTGCATCAAGTGTTGCCAAGGCTTGCGTGTGAGGTACTTGTCAATCATGTTAGTTTCATTTAAGTGCCATTTAAAAGGGAAAAAAATGTTTTCTATTACTAAGAAATGTATTACTTTTCCTTTTTTTAAGCTGTCAGGAAAACTGTACTTGAAGCTGTCCTCAATAATGCACTTCATTTTTTCTGTTTACTCAGTTTTGGATCAAAAACTGCAAATCTTCCAAATTACGTGAAAAAAAATCTGCAAATATGAATTTCAATGTATTTTAAAATATTCTGGCTAGTGAAGCTTCAAATTCACTCTTGGTGTTGTGTAAGTATTGACATAGCCTTGTCTGAAACATAAATTTGGCTGAGAATATCTAGGTGCATCTAAGTGCTTTCTTCTACATAGCCACCCAAGGAGCCAAAATTATTACTTATAACACTGCTTCTTCATTCTGCTGGGGCACATCTTCCATTTGGTCCAGTGCAATATACAAATACATTTTGCTTCCAAAGTTCCTGTGAAGGCCAGCTTACCTACTCAGCCTACTCCAACTGAACTCTGAGCTCTCTGTTTTTACAGTAGTAAAAAATATGTGCTTATTTCTGACCTCTCTATAGTTGACCTTTTAGAATGCATCTTAATTACATTTTTATCAGTAGTATTATAACAATATGTTATATAACTTCACATGACCTTCATAAGGTCTTTTGGTCAAAACAAAGTTAGACCTATGAATTTGTAGTTAAATTATAATTTAGTAACCCCTCCTCTTAGTTCTGTGTAAAACATAAGGGTCTAATGTTGGTCCTGTTCATAGCAAGGTTGAAAGCTGGATTAAAGCCATTGAAATCAGTGGAGTTAAACTTATATGAAACTGTTGAATGAAATCTAGTCACCTCCTTTGCACATCTCATATGGAACACTAGGAGGATTTTAAAGGTGATAAATCTAGTGGGCTACAGGAAAATTCTTACAACTTACTCATTTCAGATGTACTGTTTGATTGCTGTCTTCAAGAATTGTGAGTAGCCATCACTTATTAATAGGAATTCTGGGCTTTTTAGTTTTTCTTTACATTTCTGATATGAATGAAGTGAGGTGTGGTTGCACTTTTTGCTGTAGTTCAGAACGCCAAAACCAAAGTGACCAGCAATATAGTGGTTGACTGTAGGAACAATTCCCTCCAAAGAAAACTGTGTTTGAGAAAAAAATTCAGCAAATACAGTATTTTTATTTTTCTTGTTCGAACACTGGAAACATTTGTAATGCTGATACCGAATTTCACTTAAATTAAATGAGAAGCTGTTATATTTTGTGATTTGAATTAGACAAATATTTAAATGGAACAAAATCTTCAGACATGAGCTGGAACAAAAGTAGTAGTGCCTACTTAGTTTAGAACATCCTTTCATTACTAGACTGATACTAGCTTTGATGAATCTAAAACTTACTACATGGTTTCCAAATCAAAGATGAAAGGGCCAGTTAGAAATCAAATAAATTTTCCTGTTGAAATGTAGCATATGACATTTAGAAAGATGTGCTCAGCATGATGAACCACTTCTCTGCAACTAGCCTGGTGATTTTTGCAACAAAACTACTTAGAAATTGATTTGAGGTGTAATAAATTTAAGATAAGTTAATTTGGAAGCCCTGTTTAGTGCCGTGTTTGAACTAAGGGAAATATTTCCCTGAAAGCACTTTTTTCCCCTTTATTGTTAACGCATGCCAATTTTAATTGCCAAGTAATTACTTTTGTAGTTGTTTTCATAGACTCTTAATGGTCTAACTCCATCGGATTTGTTGTGGCAGTATGCCAGTTTTATTAAAGAAAGACCTCGTTATTCACCTTACTATAAAGTTACCAATATGTTCCTAGTACTAATCAAACAGGCATATACCCCATCAGTATGTTTGAACAGTTATTATTATGTACAGTAATTTATAGTCTAAAATACAGTTGAGCAGTGCATTTATACTGATCTGATGCCAATTCTATGTTTCTAAAAGCCTACTGATAATACCTAAACTCCAGAATGAGATTCTGTACAGAATCCTAGAGAGCATCATGGAAAATGTTCTGCTGGTCTGCTGAGGATATTAAGAATTAGTAGAAATTAGTAAATATTACTTAAGTAATAGTGAAAACTTAGGTCTTTTTTCTCTGCTAGGCATGACCATATCTCAGTTAGCAGCTCTATTTTGAGTTGACTTTGGAAGGTACCTTGTTTCTGATGTCCCAAATAGTATGCCTGGTCAAAATAAATGACACCACAAGCCATTTGGGTAAGTGATTATGTAAGTAATGTCAAGAGGCTTAGGAAATCATGTTCTTCAATACACAAACTGTCAGTGAGATTTTCCCCAGATTTTGGTGCAAATATGAAAAAGAAATGTGTGAAATTGCATATGTTTTGTAACTAAAGGTTTCCAAGAGAATTTAAGTCTAAGCTGATATAATTCACATGGTAGGACAGCGTGAAAGTTAAGTAGGAGCAGGAAGCAATAGCAGATAAGGGATATGTGATTTAAAGCTTTCTACCCCTTTACTTAAACTGTGCTTCTTTTTTTAACTTCTGCCTTTGGAATGTAAGTTACAATCTTCTCTATTTTCTCTTATCCACATGTAACTTGTACTATGCATATTGATGGTTTTTTGGAATGCTGTTGGTAGTATGAGGGCGGCAAGGACAGGAGTGAGCTGCTTAGTTCTTCACTGTTTGGCCTGGGGGTCAGAAAGTGGCAAGAAGCTCTTCACCGTCTCTTGCTAATTGATCACTTTCGTGAATAATCTAGTAGTAGTCTTTTGATTAAAAATAAGAGGAAGATACCTCTGTAGTGCTGGTGATGGCAGGGAAACAGGTAGGTGAGGCTGATAGTATAACGTTGAAAGAGCTTGTATCTTACATCTCTAGTCGCCATAGCAGCAGAACAAGAGGCTTGCCTCTTTCCTACTTTGCACTCTTTCCTGTCTCTCATGTTACTTGTATGGGGAATTTCATAGCCCTTTTCCTATTAAATGGTTCACAGGTATGGGCAGTATGGTGGGATTTGTTTTGCATAATATGTGAGTTCTGCATTTGGAAGTCACTGGGCTACATAGAGGATATGTGAGCATGTTAGATAAATCTGTGGAACATACAGGCAATTACTGTCCTGCCACCATCAAACACTTAGGGTCAAAAAAATCACTTTCGTCATGCAGTTGTTGCCAGACCCATGAAGAATCTAATCACAGTAGACTGAACAGTTGCAAGGGAGAAACTAGCTGAGTGGTGAAGTCAAGAGAACTGCTCTTGTCCTCGCTTTTATGGATTTAAGCCTCAAGAATGTGAGGAGATACAGCTATTCAACTTCAGACTTCAGTTTTGAATGTAATTGGTTTTCAAGTTTGTTTTTGCTTTTGTGGTAATAGGTTTATAAGAGTGCAACACAAATTTAGACTTGTAAAAAGCAAAATAGGCATGTTCCTTTGTTTTACATATTGCAAGAATGATTTTGATGTGCTTTTTAAGAAATGTATCAGTGACATGTATGGGAAGATGAACTACAGACATAGTGGAAGAAAAAGAAGCTTTCAGAAATTCAGTCATTATAAATGCGTTAACATATAAACGTAATATATATTACATCCTAATGCCCACATACATAGTACCCATATAGTGCATACATATGTGCATGCATACAAATGCATATGTATATGTATATATGAACATTTTTCTGGACAGGCATTTTTGTTTACCAGGAAAGCTTTTTTGGTAGTTTGGTTCTTGAGTAAAAGTAAGACATAGATCAATTCTAAAAACGTGTCAGTGAAAATTAGGGCAGTGCTAGAAGGGAAATCAAATATTGTTCCTCCCTTTAACCCTAGGAGAACATTTTAGGAAATACTGGTTTCTCTTTGAAGTTTTGTATTTCTTATTTTATATTCATTGTTCTTCAGCTTTCATATCTGTTCTGTATATTATAAAGCCTCTTTCTCAACATTCACGTACAATCCACTGTGTTTCCTTCAAGAAATATATTATCTTATTCTATGATTTGAATATGTTCCCATAAGCATTGTTTTAAACCAAAGCCAATGTTGTGAACCTGTGTCTTACAAATATATTGCAGTAATGATAACAAGACCTGCCAACAACCAGGCCTCTGATATCTCTCTAATTCTGGGAATTAAAGATGACCATGCCAGCTTTTGTGGATATTTTCCC
>VYZX01028684.1:0-25148 GCA_013401335.1 Brachypteracias leptosomus | reverse complement strand
ATATATATATATATATAAAAAAAAGACATTAAGGTATGCTCCTACGTGCTTTTTGGTTTAGATGCCATGGTCATTACCAATTTCTGTCCCAGAAGACTTCTGTCTGGCCAGGGTTGAAGTGAGACTTACAAGAGCTGTCACATTTAGCTTGTAGCAATCTAGTGTTACCTTTCTCTTAATTCTAGTAAGAAAATATAAAGTTGAAGGAAAATACTCAAATCATACAGCAATATCTAAACAAACTGCTGCTCTGTCCCGCAAACAGCTGACCAATTTAAATTCCTTAAAGCCAAATGAGAGCAAGCCCTTCTCCTTCTGGCTACATGACTCTACCCTGTTCTTGCATTAAGTGTAGATGTTTCTGTGAGCTGATTTACTTCACTAACCCAACAGAAGGACTTATTTTTCTACTGTTACCAACTTTAATCAAATCATAGAAAGGACCAACAAACACCAGAGGCTAGGACAAAGTAAATAAGAAAAGCAGATGGGAAGAGATGGGAACCTTTCTTTTAGAAGCAATTAGCTTTTGCAGAGCCTCACCATATATTTCTTGGAACTACAGCCTTAAGCAATACTGAATGGTAAAGCAAAATTGTGTAATGGCATAGGTCATAGAAACTCTGAACTTAGATTTTTTTTTTGTCTAAAGCACTCCATGAACCTCTCCTTTTCACACAATATCTGGAGTTACTTTGTTTGGGGCTTTTCTAAGAGCTCGTTCCTTTCCATGACTGCCCAGGTCTCAGGCATCACAACAACCAAGTTTCTTAAATAAATTTGACAGAAGTCATTGTTCTCTATTCACAAAGCCTAACTGGTCTAAAACACTGCATCTGTGGTATTTGCTACATCTCTTTGAGCTTAAAGGTATCTATAACTATACAAACACAAAAAGTCACTTACTACTACCTCTTCCATCTCCTAAATATTCTTGCATGTTGTACATTCCCATTTTCTAACTGCTGCTTAGCAAAGACAACAGGCAGACACAAACCATCAGAAGCTTCGTTACTGAATCTAGTCTTATGTTTCGTTATACACTGTTTAATGACCACACCATAGTCAGTAAGATATATGTGTATGCTTATGTATCTGTATATATGTATATACATGTGTGCATATATGTATGTATATATACAGTGCATATCTGTACTGTATATATACACAGAGTTTCAAAAACACACAAGACAAACTAAGATCAGGAGTGACAACTTCCATTAGAAACCATAGATAGCCAGGTAGTGAATATACTTGTCTGAAATGAATAGACCTGACAGTCTTGAGAAGATAGAGGCTGGAATAAATAAGTGGATGAAAGAAAACTTAATCCTGGAGCAATACAGGGAACTACAGCTTTTCTGCCAGCCAGGTGGGCACTATAACCACTGGCTCAAGTCCCTGGTTCTTCTTTTTATTTAGTTATGTTCTAGTTCTTCCTGACTTTTACAAATCCATGTGACAACAGAAGAAAGATGCTTAAAGGACTCAAGTAGCTTAGTTTGTAATTTTGGGCTGAAGAAACCACAATAGACAAAGAACCCACAGTTTTAAACTCAGTGTATTGGAGGAATATCCTGCTCCAAAACTTCTACTGTTTAGAAAAGTGTTCTAGCCACTAGATAGTTAAAAAGGTCTACAGGCAGGTTTTTAAAAATACAAAAATTCCCAGAACTTACCCACAGCTGGAGGAATTTGTTGAGTGTCTTGAATGAATGTAAACAAATTCAGACCTTCCTATTAGACAATGAAGCATTTTCTAGTTCTACTATATTTGATTGGAATAGTTAATGGGACATGATATGGGACAGTATCTGTAAGGTCCAAAAGCATCTGCAGTGTTGCTGGCAAAGGGGATTAAGACAGTCCCTATCTGTGAATTTGGTTTACCTCTCTTCTAAAGGCTCAAGACTAGTAGCTCTTCTGCTATCAATTGCAAGGGAAGCCATACACTCTCAGACCTGCCATTTACAGTCTCAACTACAATAAAGCCTTTTCAAAGTTTTGCTGTGAGGTTTTCAATTTCTCCTATCAACAAATCCTCCTTTTAAGACATTCAAGGAACCTGAAGATGAAAGCAAAGTCTCTGCAAGTCTCTGTGAAGAGCAGAGTTTTTGTAATAAAGCTTGTACACCTTAGAGCCCTGGGATCCTCTGCAAGCTTGTGGTACCACACACTAGGTACTAGGGGAGTATGAACTCAATGGTTCCCCTGCTGAGTCCTCTCTAAACCAAGATCTCAATAATCAATAAGGTATGACAGAAACTCATTTTGTGCTTTGTCATCACCCAAGCTGCACTATCTAGCTATGATATTAGAGGAGAATGATCAAGCACTATCATTCCTAAGTTCCAGGTAACCCAGTAGCTCTCTAACTAGACGACGTCAAACTGTTCTGACTGAGCTGAGCATTCTACCACAAGCCTTGCCCTATAGGACGCTTCTCCAGGGTGTTCAATAGGTAGGAGGACTAAGTCAGCAGCATGGGTTAGAAATCACGAGGTAGTCTCCATCAGAAACAATTCTGAGCTTTCCAATACCAAAAAGTCTCCACTGATAAGTATGTTGGTGACTGGCAATAAGGTCTAACATAGAGTCTTAGCAAGCCAGTCACAGTAGAGAAAGTATCTATCTCTACAAATCCAAAGCTTGAACAAATAAACATTACACTTGCCAGAAGTGGAGGCAAAACACCTGGATGCTCAGCTAGATGCTCAGTATTTGTTATACAAGGGCCTGAAAGATAGAGGAGCAAGGTTTTAAATCAAGCACTTAAATCAATATCCAAAGAAGACATTTCATAATGCTTCAGCTGAACCAGAAAATCTATATATGTCAAAACACCATGCATTCAAACATTATATCTGTGTTTCTTGCTCAAGATAATTGGACTAAGACTCCAGGAAAGATGTATGGGATGAAGAAAGCAGGGCAGAAAAAGATACAACAATGAAAAAGACAACATACATGTAAGAAATAAGTTCTCAGCAACTATATTAAAACTTGCACATGCATATAAAATAAATAAACCAAAACAAAACATCAAACAACCCTCTCAAACCCTAGGTATACAGAACACACCATCTTTATTTCTGTTTTTACTTCTTACTCTCAAGCAAGAGTGAAGGAACATTTCTCTGTGTGCACCACTAGTCTCAAATGTTTGAGGAACAGCCACACAACACACACAAGCATTCCTGGCCAAGTATGAAGTTCAGAAGACATGTGAAAGCAAGGACCAGAAGTATACATGCATCAGATATGGAAGGGGAAGTCTAAGTTTGAAGTTGACATTAAAGCCCTGGGAAGGATGCCAAAGAATTATGACTGATGATTAAGGGTAGAAAATGCTGTATTTCTACCATTTAAAATAACTGAAGTGGAGCAGGGGAATGGATTAATATATAGTCTTTTTTAATTTTTGTTAACTAAAGCCATCAAAAAGGCCTTTAAATCATGTGCTTTATTATTGGAAAGTTTTACTCTGTTTCTGCCTTCCTCTCTCAAGTGTCCTTTCATAATTTTGAATATTTAGTATAGTTGCACAGCACTGGGTAGCTAACTCCAATTTCAGTTCCTTTCCCCTAACTGTATGAATGTTAAATGTGCAACTCACCAAGCAGACTTGCTTAAGTACAGTATGTACTGAACAATTTGAGGAAAAGCATTATGATTAATGTTTTCCAGACAATTCAAGACTTTTTTTGTTCTGATTCCCCACACGTTATGATACACAATGTTCCTCACTACAGAAAGAAGTTCAGTGGCCCACTTATCCAGAAACTGTACATCATGGTAGGTATACTGAAGTTTGCCACCAGGATCATGAAAAAAGTATATGAATTTCTGCCTCGCCTTACAGCTGAGGTTTTATAAATCACAGATATTCACCTCCATAATAAAGAGCAACTATTAAAAAATCACTTCCTCCAAGGCTGGTTTTGGTTTAGCAATCTGACATGTTACACTGCATAATAAATATACAGCATGGTAACAACACAAATATGTAACAGATATTTTCAGAACCTGGAAAACACTCCAGCCCTCTAGTACTGAGGGAAAGTAGCAATATTCCATTTTTAATTTTAAAATATTCATTAATTATTTCACCTACTTAAATCTGTATATATAGACTTAAATTTTAAGAAACCACTGGATTCAGGTATTAAGGAGAAAGTACTTTCTATTGTCCTCTAGAAAACTGCTATTAATTTGAAAGACAATGGTAGTATCCTACATCATTTGTATACTTTTGAAGATTTTAACTCCAATTTTAGTAGAAATGCATAAAGTTGCCAGTAAATTGATAATAAGTTGTACCAAGAAGCCCAACCAGAATTCTGGCACAGTATAAAAGAGGAACCTTCTCAGAGGTTACCACATTAAAAATCATTCACTACACAGAAATGCATTGTCAGAGGTTAAGACATGCATTTTTCAGTCCCATATTTTTCTTGTTATACTTTTCAATATTTTGCCTTCTCCAGAGGCTATAATCAGGACAACAAACAAATATCAAAGTAAACAATGCAAGATTCCACTGATGATATATACAGAGAAGTCTTTTTCTTGGGGAAATTACAGCTATATACTATAGCCACTATAACTTTCTACTACAAGCGAGATAATCCATTATCCATTTTTCTTAAATTCTCTGTATTTCCAGAAGAAAAATACATAGCAAGAATGTTAAGATAAAAACTAAATATTTCTTAAATTGGAAATGGGGGAGAAGTAGTAATGTCTACTGGAAGTTTATATTGCCCCTCTTATTGGTGCACCTTCCAATAGTTTTTGAGTGCATGATTATTTTTCCCTAATCAAACAACTCTTAAACAGAGTAGGTTTTCCCCCAGTATAATCACATAGCACTATTTTTGTACTTGTGTTTCATCTACGTAAGAAAAAACTTCCCAACTGTGAAACAGTGACTATTTCTGTAACTGCACACACTGCTTAAGTACTTTCATTATGAACTTTTCTCTACAAAAACTGTGACTTCAAAGTAAATCAAGATATTTAAGGTGATAATCATCTGGTTACAACGTAAAAGATCAAAATTTGAAAGCCATAGTTAAAATAACTTACTAAATGTTTTAGCACCACCTCCTGGTCATACTACTACACACATTTTTAAAGTTAGTTTATAGTATACATTAACTGTTTTCTGGGATCTCTATGGTGAAGAAAAAAAAATACCAGAATATCTACTGACAAATGTCATTTACAGCAGACTGTATCATGTCACAGGATCTCTCAGAACTAAGAAAAATTAAAACAATCAAGCACACCTGAAATTCAGGAATTCCAAGTCTTACAGCGAATGACATTTAAAAAACACAAGCTAGATACCATTTTAAACACAGTATTTTTAAAGCATTATTCCAATGATGAGAAAAATATTTCAAAAAATACTGTCCCACATGGAACAGGATTAGAATTAAAAGAAGTAAACCCACAGAAGACACAATAAAGGCAACACACATACCTTGAAATATTTTCTTCTGATACGTGTCATATTCATTAACATGACTCCAGAATTTATTCCAGTTACTCCATAATAGGGATGTCTAGCAAAGCGATTATACCACCCAATACGAGGCTCTTCATGTTCTGGTGCCATTGCAGCAATTTGTGTGGAGTTGAACTTTCCAAGAAAAGACCAAATATCATCAACAGGTCTCAAAAACAGGATGTCAGTATCGACATACAGTAGCGAATCCACATTTTTGAGGATTAACTGTGAGGGAAAGAAATTTACAACCAAAGTTTTAAAGTTGTATTGACCTTCTTTTCATAAAACAGAAGTTGCTGCCATTATACAATAGAGTTTAGTATATTTTTGTCACATGCAAATAAATTCACTTTAGACTGACACTTTGCAGTCAATCATTTCCTCTTCTCCCAGTTTGGAGAATTTTTGTAGAGTGAAACAGACGTTTTCTATAGAATAGTGATACAAAGGCACTTAGTCTACATTTTATATCATGGGGCTCCTAAGGAGTAGGTCGCAGGCCAGGTGAAGCATTACCATTAACAGGAGCTTTTATTTTCCTCCTGTTCCCTTGCTTTTCTACATATCTAATCAAAAAAGGAAGAGGTAAAAGGGAGCCCCAGAATAGATAGTATTGGGGACATAGCTGCCACTGGTATAATTCAGCTAGCCTGAAGTATGATTTCTGAAGCATCTTAGATAAGCAAAGAAAAGGCTGCACAAAACACTCTGGCAACAATAGCCCATTTCTTGTTTCATTTTCTGTAACACTTCTCAGACACATGTATGCAGGAAACTTTCCAACTAAATGAGATGAGGTGTGATAAATCCTTACTCCTGAGAGGACAAGACCTGTACCTCTCACTGAGGATACTGTCCCCTAATGCAGCACATGGGACAAGGACCTTTATTCCACAGTGCCATAGAGGAAGGTTAAACTCAGAGGGATTTTTAGGATGTCATAAAGGCAGCTTTTAAGAGTAGAAGTAGTTCTTAATTGAAAACTAAGCTGAAATCAGATTAACAAGGACAGCCTGATGCTTCATAAACAGGCTTCTGTATTGTCCTATTACATAATAACTTACTGGCAAGAATAGCCTTTGTGAAGCACATGGTTTAAACAATTTCTTCCATTCCGCTGCACTCTCAGTTGGAAATGTTATTGGATATAATGTGTAATTAACTTTTCCTTCATATGGGAAGTCATCAAGCTATATGAAAAGAATAGATCACAAAAATTACTTCAGTTCAATTCTATTACAAAAAAAGAAATCAATCCCCCATTCAAATTAATAACTGAACACAATTGCAACACCTCTTCTGTAATAGAAATGCTTCCTGAACTACAAAAATCTGTCAACTATTCATAATACTTGAACAAAAAGTGGCACCTACAGGCCACTATGAAGAAAATACATCATATCAGATCACATACAAAAGTGAGAGCAAGTAAAATAAAGTAGTATTTACAAAAAGTAAATACATCAACTAAATTTTTTTCCCCACTAGTTTCCACAGAAGCAGCAATGAAGTCTTCTTCAATTTAAAACAACCTTACCCAATGTTTTGCCAGTTACTGCTTGCATGACATGAATGTATATATTATGTATAACATAATGTCATAGTTAGTTATGTCATTTTAAGCACAAAACCAAAATAATCCACAGCTATATTAGTCAGCTTTTAACACTGTTACTCCAGTCAGCTTTTAATACTGCTACTCCAGTCACATTATATTCATCATCTTAATTTACTAAAATTAGACATAATCATATCTACCATTTTCAAAGACTGACGTTTCACTTTGTTAGACAATATAAGACTGACTGATACTGTAAGCACAGGGACAAAAAAGAACAAATGTTTCCTTTCTCTTGCAAAATCAACCTTAAATAAGCTCACAAAAGGTAACTGATTTGTGTTCAGAACAACAGGTTTGTATTTAACAGATTCAAGGTGACAGATCAGGAACTTTTGGTCTGTCTCTATGAAAAGGTTTGATATCGACAAATGGCATTTTTCCACAGGAGAAAAAAAAAAACAAGCAACAAAAATCCCCATCCAACATTATGAAAGACTTGCATATTATCTTCTTTTTTAGACCCCTGCATTTCTGCCACTATATCAAACAACTACTGCTGCCCAGGAAGCAGAGAAATTGCTATATAATACTTTAATTGTACTACAAATTAATTAAATAAATTATTTGGGTACTTACTATGACTTTGAAACTCTCATGCAATTGGTCCTCAGCAAAAATATGAAACTGGAGAGGTTTGATGCTGAAAATAATGGCTGATCTCAACATAGTAACAGTCTCCTCCAGTCTTTCACCACAGGCAACCACTGCTAGATGCATTTTCTCAGAAGGATGTGTTTTCATATAATCATATCTGATAAAAATATTTTTTTATTTGACATTATTTCTAGCACAAGCTTAAAGAAAAGCTCTACTATTTACTGCAGCATGTAATTTAACAAAAAGTCCTTTATTGTGTTTAAACCAACAAAGGATAGCTCAAACAGAACATACAAACTACAGCATTACACCCCAAATGTAGGCTTATGTTTAACCTGAACTATTCTCATATTCACTCCCACCACCCCAACCTGTGAGGGAAAAACAAGGTATGGAAGAGCTATATAGAAACTAAACAAACAAACATTTTTCTTAATATTGCTACTATCCGTTACTAGCAAGGAATTCCATCAAAGTAGCTATGTTGAAAGATCACATGGAGTTACATCAAAATGTGAAAGGCTGACAGCACACACATTACGTCTATTGAGAAGTTAATATTCTCCTCTTTCCCTGGACTCAGCACAGAGAAACATAAACATGATAAATATAGCAGAGTTTAACTCAACAGAAGATAACCTCTACTTTTAAGAACATTTTTGAATGATCTAGATATTTTGTTCATTTTCTGCTCTAGTAAGTTCTTTTGTCAAACCCATGCTTCAGGACTAAACACTGACAAAATGCAAAAAGCTTTCTCTTCTCCTTCCATCCTGCAGGAGTACAACTTGGGTTATAAGTGAGGGAAATTAACAGCGCAAATGGCCTTGTGGGATGTCCTGGTGCTTCCAGTGATTCCAGAAAATTCCTCAGGTACACTAACCACATGCTCTGCCCATGTCCTTGGGGCTAAACCACAGCAAGGTATGGGGACTTGGGAAGTCCCTTCTTCCTGAAGACAGCTGTTTTCACAGCTTTGGTGAGAAGTGTCTGGTATGTATTATACATGGTATATTTAATACAATAGGCTACAACTATCATTGGGTTAATATCACTAGCTTGGTGTTAAGCACAGTGAGTATACTAAACCTAAAACCATGTTCTCCTGGATTTCATATATTTGATTAGTAATAAAAGATTTAAAAGGTTTTAAGCACATCCCAACTCAAAGCCAATCTTCAAAACAATATTCTGCACTTGAGCTATTCACACAGACTATGGAGGAGGGGAACTAATAGAACTAAGAGCATCTGAAAGTCTAAATTACAAGTTTAATTCCAAGTTATGCAGACAAAATATAATCTGAAGTTAGAAAAGGCTTTCCTAAACTAGTAACAGTATAGAAATGCTCGGCAAACATACCACTCATTCTTAGAAACTCACCAAAGAGAGAGACAATTCAAAACAGAATTAGCAGATGTGTTTCTTAGCACAATCTCTACTCAATTTATGTAACTAAAACATTCAGATATACACAAGTTTTCCTTTAAATTGACAGAAGATCCTATGATAATATGCCTTTTTTTCTTTAAGACATGGAAGAGGAATACACCTTATTTTGAGTTCCATGAGATAAAATATAAGCAAAGATATCACTGTAAAACTGCAGAAGTTTAATGCCATAAATAAGGGCCAGATTTAAAAAACATTCTGAGTTTTGGAAGAGTTTAATGTGCTGGAACTCAAAAACTCCAGCATCCCTGGGATTTAAGCTTAATAAAATTTTAATTAGAACATGCAGTCAGTCTTAGGTCAAGGTCTGGGGCATTATTAAAAATCACATGGGTGAAAGACCTCATAGGCAAGATTCAGATCCAAAACAGGACACTTAAAGATGCTGACACATGAGATTGTGTCCAAAGCTTCATTAAAGCCAATAGAGATATAGTGAGTAGGATATGGAGCATAGACAGCAATTTATCTTATTTCAAAGTAAATACCTAGGGCTTGATTCAATTTTTTAACACATAGTGCAATTTCATAAGCTCTAGAATATCCCATCTGACCTCCAGGTGCCAGTTCAAAAGGACTGGTTGTCTCAGAGAACATGTTGTATCTACTAGTCTTAAGAATACAACTAGGATATCCAACTGCTTCTCAATTAACACCAGTCAATTACTTCTCAGCAACTTAATGGCTAGTCACCTGGATCATTCTCTATGCTCTTTCAATTTTAATGACTGCTTAAGACCTACTTGACATATACCTGTATGTAGAAGTGTATATTCAGATTATTTAATCCACAGACCTAATCTTTTCATAAATCCTGTGAAATTAGTTCAGGTGAACAAGAAAGCAAAATATAAAACAGAACCTTTAAGTGTAACTGAGGCATACCGATTCAGACCTTTATACATAAAGCTAATTTAAACTTTACACCATGTAGTAAGTAGCTAATGTAAAAAACACAAAGCAAGCTGAATGTGATGAGGGTAGCTGAAACCCACAAATGAGCACAGTGGTGCAGACTGAACAAGCTGCAAGCAGCAGATTAGCCTCATCACTAATCCACTGAAAAGGGAATTACAATAATTAAGCCCTGAAGTCATGAGAGCTTACAGTGATACTGCAAGGTCATGTGATAAATAAGGGCACAACCTACACAAACTGCATAGCTGAAAGCCAAGTTCCTGAACCACACATATCATGCAGCTTTCCATGAATAAGCTATGATGAAAATTATACCAAAGCAACTCTAAAACGCATTGATATTCAAAGATTGTATTTTATTATTGTTACATCTAGTGACATCCATGAATAAAAGAACATTTCAAGCCACGCAACAGAAACCAGACTGATCATATTGTATGGCTTTTACAGTCACTTTGTTCACACAATCTCTGTCCCATGAGTTTCTGACTTCATGAGTTCAACTTTTAAATCTATGCTTAATAATAACTCTTTGAAAAGGCAAAAGAATATTTAGAAAAAGCTAATAACTGAATTCCAGCTTGCACAATATGGGGAACAGCTGAACTCAGATCTGTAAGTCCACAACACAAAGCTTTATCCCTGAAGCAGATGGAACAAGAAGCCAATGGAGAGAACAGGCCACCATTCCCTCTAGCAACTATCCGCTAGAAGAGGATGAGACATATTGAGTCTTAGAGACATATTACGGCAGAAGAAGTTATGAGACTCCAGAATTGTGGTTCTTACTCCGGACTTGATGAAGAGACATCCTTTAGTGATTATAAGTTGCATTTGACTTCTTTGCATAAAGATCACTGGACAGATCAGTAGTCTCCTTTTTAATAATCAGGCCTCAGTGTTTCTCCTCTCCTTATACATCTCTTGCCACTCCCAGAGGGAAATCACTGCCCCATCTTCATCCACGGACACTAACTACTTCTTGTGCTAATCCTCTGCTGCCAGCATCTTTCACCACTTCTTCCTCCTCCTCCTCCCACTAGAAGCAGCATAAAGTTTAAGTTTTTCAGCAGAGCTTATCAGCTTGAGCTCTTCCATCTCACGGTCAACACTAATATGCCCCACTCACAGAGCCAGTTATCTATGCAATGACTTGTCTCACTCTCTTCTTCAATATTATGACTACATGACTTTGACTCTTCCTCTAATTCCTCCCAAAATTATCTGCCCTCAACTGCTCCCCTCTCTACTTCTCCTTCCTGAATCTTCCAGCCTCTTTAACTTTTCCCCATCTTCCCTCCCCTGGTCTCCACTGCAGTTAGTCATGCAACTACCTCACCAGAAGACAGGGAAAGGAAAACCTTATTCATTTAAGACAGCTCTGGGTCTGGTATGACCTAATGACTACATCTGAATTGACACAAGATTTTGCAGCAATACAGATTACTGGGTTTTTAGCAGTTCAGCAGGTGAATTGGCATCCTGGTTTGATCTAAACAGAACTAATCCTGTTCAGTGATTTCACTTTTCAGCACAGTCTCTGCTAACTAACTGCACTTTCTGAAGCTAACAGCACGTTTCAGGTTTTTGCAGACAATGTCTGCTTCTAGCAGTGACACCACTTGATGTTCAGAGTTACTACCAAGGATTGGTATAAAGACAAGGTCACTGCTAGCTTTTGTGTACCACATTTTGGGGTGCAGAAAGTGAAAGGCTGCACCTGTGGGGAGGAGCGACCAGGACAGGTGACCCTAAACTGACCAACAAGGTATTCCATCCCATACACGTCAATATAAAGCTGAGGCATCACAAAGGTCAAGTTGTCTTCTTCAATGACCAGCGTATGAGGAAGACTGTCTATTTTGCCTTCATTTCCGATCTGTGTGCTCCTGAATTCAGTTCCAGAAGCCAGCTCCTGAATCCAGTTCCTGTCTGCTGCTGAGTCCAGTCTAGGACTTCCTCAGTGCCTGCTTCACAGCATCAGTGGTGACAGCAACATAATTGCCATAAGGAGGTTTGGGTTTGATATAGTAAAATTAAATATATACAAACCCAATTACTATTTTCATTGAAGCTGATATAGCTTTCTTTTCTAATTCATAACTCTCCCTTATTCCCTTTCTCTTCCCCTTTGGGGAGGGAGAGGATGTGCTGCTAGCTCTCTTCTTCCTCAGAACACCACCAAACTCAGCAACATCCCCTCAGCATACCATCAGCTTTTCATCTTTTATTCTTTATCTGTTTGCTCTTTTCCATCTTGAATCAGCCAAAGGGGAACGTACCACTGAGAGCTCAGCAGGCTGCCCCCAATAAGAAGCTCCTCTGACTGGTGCCAACAGGAACTCTCTTCCCACTGATCAGCTCCTTGTTGCTTCTTCTCATGAACTGGTCAGTTCCTGGTTGATATAGCTCTAGCCTCACACAACACCCCAACTATGATCACCTGGGGGAAGGCAGGGCCTCACACAGGTGGACCAAGTTATGCCTCTGGAGCCTTGGGGAACAAAACATGTTGCTGGGTTGTGACTCATCCATAGGTCAATTCCAACTCAGTGCCCACAGCCCAGGCCCCGGCACTTCAGAGGGGTTAGCAGAGATCATGTGTTATAGGTCTAGTGGACAGCCCTGACCCTAAACCTTGACAATTGGCCATGAGCAAAATAAAATATATTTTACAAGAACTGTGACTTCTCTGAACTTGATTAAGTTTCATATCAGAGTATCACAACTCTGGTATCAGAGCAATACCCTTATTGAATCTCAAGTCAAGTTCTGAAAGCTTTAAGACACTTTCAAAACTGAGGAAATACTTTCAAAAAAACATCCAGAGGCAATGTGAAAAGCACAAAAATATAAATGCAGATTTTTACTTCTAATTACTAGTAGCCTTATGGTTTGGTGTGGAAGAACTTAGTGAAGAAGCTGGAAAAAGCAACAATAGAGTGAAATACAAACTGTATTTTAGTAAAACTTTTGGATAGGCTAACAAGGAAAATTTGACAGCCCTAATTTCTAAAGAAAACAAAAATCTCCAATAATAGAGGACTTCTAGCTCCTGCAGGGAAACAAAAAAAACCTCTAGCAATTAAAGTGAAAGAGCAAATAATACACCTGTATCCAATAGAAGACACTGAACAGGAAGTCATGACAGAATATAAGTGTTTAGGGAAAGAGAACTTCATTTGTCTGAGGGTACTAATTAGACATGAGTGGTGTAAAATTAAACATTTTATAGAGAACACCACACATATTCCCATGAGTTTAGAAAACACATTTAAAACAATCTGCTTTGACACTGACAGCAAAATCATATACTTTAAAACACGCTGCTCATCAGCAGCATAAGGCCAGGTACTGCGGCGGGAGATCAATGGACAACGCGTACATGGATTAATATAATCCAAGCATTGCCGTTTATTGCCCGAAGCTCACTCATTATATACCCACCAGCGCTGACCGCGCGCTGGAAGCACCACTCTAAAGCACCAACTCTGCCAGGCGCTAAGCAACATCTCTTGATTGGCCAGGTACTGCTCTCAAGGCTCCTCCCTTGGTTCCACCTTCTGCCTCCATTTTCTTGCTGCTTCATTCCCGTGTCACGTGCCACACGTGGCTGTCCCCGTGTGTCCTTGTTTACGTCTTCCCTGTAACCATCCTTGTTTACATCTTCCCTGTAGCCATCCTTACTGGCGCCGCCAAGTCTGGGTTTGCTCTCATCCCCATGCTTATGGAGATACCTCTCCACAAGGTACAAGCCTTGCCCTGAAGTATTTCTTTGTTGAAGTGCAGACCTTCATTCTGTACTAATTCTGCTGTGGGGTTAGTAACATCTGACAGAGGAACATAGCTGGATATGCTCAATGAATCTTCTACAACAAGATTTTCCAGAGCCTGTCTGTCAAGACACTGCCTTATGTTTAAAGATGTATACCATGACACACTGTATATTAAATTAGCATTTCTAGGCCAATTAAAATGATGAAGTCATTCTTTGGTAGTAAGCTACAGAGGTATGTTTTGATGAGTTGTACTCTTCTAGAGCCTTCACTGCATCCCAGCTGAACTTCTTGGAAAAAAACCACTTCATCCCAAACCCCAAATGATATCACGGCTAAAATACTTACTGGCTCCACAAAAATCCTAGCTCTGCTCTCTAGACTTGAACAAGGTATTGAAGCAGGGGGGTCTCTTGTACTAACAGATTAAGAGCACAGGTGAGAGGGTACCAAACCCTCAGGAACACCCAGACAGACATAAAGAATCCTGTATACAACTCCATCTAATTTGTGATCACTAATCCCATCCCAATCCTAGTCTGCTTTAGAGGGGTCACAGTACAACATCTTTTTCTGTTGCATGCACACACATCCACATTCCAAGCTCCAAACCTTCCAGAGCAGCTGCAGTGTTATAGCATCCAGTGTGACCTGGGTAACATTCAAAGAGTCAGTGTGATCAAGGGTAATTTTATTTTTCTCCTTTTTTAAAGCCACATTCAATTATAGTGGTAATGTTATTGCAGAAAGCCACAGAACCACCACAGTTAGCCTTAATTCTGTTACAACCTTTGTGCACTGAATTCCCAATTGTTGATGTTCTATTAAGCACATGTCAAGGGATCAACAGGAAGCTCCTTGTTCAACTTCACTAGCAATCAAGATGTCCACTCCTACTCCCTTAATATGTCTGGGGAAGCCAGGGAAGGAAAGATTAGCATCCAGGTACTGAGAGCACAGAGTGGTATGAATAACTGAAGCAATAAATTGACCTCATCTGTCCTTTCATATGTTACTCTGGCCCATTGAGGAAATGTCATTTTGAATACAATTGCACGAGTTTTGAATCATGTAAAAATATTTGTCACTTTGAGAAAACTGCTGTCATCTTAACTTGCACGACTAATTTTTATGTACAAAAAATTTTTTAAAATTATTCTATATCAAAACAAGTTTTCCTGCATGGGTTCCGATAGAGCTACGGCCTTTCTTTTTCTCTGACCTTTTCTCCATAGGGTCTGTAGCATACATGAAGCATGCAATATTCAGCTTCCTAAATGAGGTTGCTTAATAAAGTCTCTCAGTCCTTCCACAGCATCACTAAACTATCTTTCCTTGATATGGTAAGCAAATGGATCCAGGTGCCAGGCTCAGTTGCATTAAAGTTGTTTAAACTTACAAAAAGAACAAACAGAAGCCTATTGCAAATGTGTTTCCTTCTTCAGTATAAAAAGCTAACCACATTATCAGTGCACATATTTTACCCATGCAAGTTTTTTGACAATTGGCATGGAAAATGCAAACTATATTCATTAGAATATGCAGGGAAAATATTTTCATATAGTCAATCTGTATTATTCCAAACCTGGCACCACAATGTACCTCAGAAAAACAAATGGTAGATAGGTAAATACAACACAGATAGCTAACTTATTGGATCCTTTTTTCTTTTAATGCTTTGTGTTTGATCCAAATCAATCGGTCACTAAGGAGCCTAACCCAGCAGCCTTTAGTCACCAGAAAAAGAAAAGCAAATAGGCAGAATGAGAAGGCAACAAAGCCTACACTGATTAAAATGCAACTGTTAAATCATTCCCACACTCAGTAGAAGTAGGATCAAGGTAACTACAGAAATTATCTGTATTTGAAAGTGATGAAAATTCTAGTTTTTATTCAGTTTAACTTCCTACTACTGCACTGAATTGAAAATAGGTCGTAAAAGAGCTTATTTTGTAAAAGTATGCTAGGGATACTACTGCATATGATGTCCAAACGTCATCTATTTAATTTCAAACTCAATTAGTAGATTAAGTTTGAAGTTACAATATATTAACCATTTAAAAATTGACTATAAATGTCTGAAGTCCCACCCTCAAATGAGCTAGCTACTTTAGAGGAGAAGGCCTGTTTTTCAGGACTGTCACAATTCATTTCAATATATCCACACCACCAGGACCTCAATATACTAAAAAAATAGTGATTTTTTTTTTTTTTTTTTTTAAATAGGCAACACATGCTGAAATCCACTTAGAAGCAACATCCAGAAACTGAAATCAGGTAGGTCAGATAGCCATAGTAATGACCCCTAAGAATTTCTTCTTAATCAGTCTTAGTAGGAAATAAAGGAGACATACCTGCTAGATGACACTGAGCACATTGAAAGGTGTACTAGAAAACATATGCATCATCTAGATCATGCAAAACCTGAGCCTCATGTTATACTTATCAGCATTTTTTAATTGTTTTATAAAATCTATACCACTGTATGTAAAAATTATCTCATGCTTCCTCTATTAATGGAAAAGCTAACTAATATTCTGTACCAGAAGTATAGCATAAGACATTCTGTCTCACTAATATTGATAATCAGACTGGTGATGACAAATGTGGGGAGAGAATATCTCCAAAATCCTTCCCACATACAGCATAGTCAACAGGTCTTAAATTGGTTAAAAAGAGGCAAAATCCTTACCATCCATTATTAGAATCAGCAACTGCTCTGACCTCATCAATTTCAAATTATGTTGAATTAGCCATAGCATGAGTCATACTGAAGTCTATATATACAGCTCTCCTAAAGAATTTCAAGATTCCTTTACAGGTGTCCAACACTTCTATTATACTAACTTAAGTCTTACAAATCCACAGACCATTAGTTGTCACTTCATGGTTTATGCACTTAGAGCTACTCACAGGAAATGATGTAGCAAGCTGCATTTCAAAACTGTCTATGCCAAATCCTTTCTCTCATGGATAAAAAAAAATCCGATATCCAGGAGAAAAAAACATCAACTGGATTTTCAAGTTAGAAATAGATAAAACAACCAAAGACTTAAAATTCCAAAAGCTGAGGGATTACCTTCCAATGTTTGAAAAACTTCACAAGTGAAGGGAAAGGAGACATTCTAACATTTGAAATAGGTTTTATGAATCTACTATTGGCAAAGAAATTCTGGCTACATGATCTGCTCCTCTGAACAAACTAATTTGTTTAGTTTACTGAAAAAGCAAGAACAGAATAGAATCTCCATTCACAAACTGATTTATGATCTGGGTAAATAGTGTCTTTTTATGGATTAAACCAGGACAAATGGAAAATTCAAGATAAATGTTACTGGAATTCAATGACCAGACTCTGCCACTTCTATCAAAAACAAACTCATTGGCATTTCCATTATTTTGTTGGCATTTCTACAGACAGTGGAGTTCGCTGTCTAAGATTTCAATCAGACATGTTAACTCTTCGGTTTTCTCATATCCCTCTCCATATCCCCATCTCTTCATGGTTCAGCTTTATTCTGCACTTCACTACAACCACACTTAAAAAGAACACAAAGGCTTAGTCAATCCAGGATCAAATTATTTGGAGTAAGACACGATAGTAGAACTTTCACTCCTTTCAATTTCAGGAGACACCCAATTTAGAACCACAATGTTGCCTCTTTACAGAAAAAAGCTCTCAAGAGGCTTTATCTTCATGAAGAATCTTGACGTAGCCCTACACACACAATCTCAGAAAAAAAGAATGCTAGACTTCATCAGCTGCGGTTAATAACTTGCATGGAACTAAGTTCATTCCTCCAAAAATCTGACCACAAGCTTGAGAACTACCAAATATCCCATTCAAAGCATAAGATGATATCAAAGGTCTAAGCACTTGAGCTTCTCAGTGCACCTAGTACAATACACATATTTTGTTTAAGAGTTAAAATTATATAAACATAAACCCATATCCAAAGAGGCAACTGAACTGCAACTATGTTCTGTGCTATTTCAGCACGTACAAGGAAATGAGGCTTAGGCAGCAGGTTCAGATGCTGAGCCAATGTAATTGCTTGTTGTTATCCAAAGCGGGAGCACTTTCTTCTCCTCTCTGACATCTTACCCTCTTCTCTTAGACAAACTCACTGTACCTCCGAAACCAACTGAACTTATTAAACAGAGCAAGAAACAAATACATTTTGGAGGAGGCAAGGGAGCCCCCTCTGAAATCAGAGCATCTCACTAAGGAATTCAACAGAGTCAGCACAACATATGGGGATTAGCTTAGTAGTAATATATTGATAATGAAACTCAATCTGAAATGATTAATCTGAGCACCACATCTTCTTTACACATTTAAGCAGCTTTTTTCTTTCAAAATGTATAATCATGAAATTTTGCAAATATTAGGGTTCACCATGACAATTTTTTCACCATGAAAGAAACTGCACTCTCCCAGTAATGGCAGTTTCAGTGCTTTTGGATGAAGTATCCTCCTCAAATTTATAAAACATGTAAGCCTCCAAACTTAATCACTAAGCATATCTGCCAGTTTTTATTGCAAATTATATCATGGGTACTACTGGGCAGCAAGTTTTATTTCTCAAATATAATTAATTCATCAGTAACTTTTCAGATTATATTCAGATAGACTTTTTACTAATGTTTGCAAGTCTCTATTTAATGAAGCAACATAACTGAAAAACATCTACTTTTTGTAATAAAACTTGAGTCTACAGTTTTGAAAACATAATAAAACAGGAAAAAGCCCAGCTAAAGGCAACCATAATATAAACAGGTGAAATGCATGTGAAGCAATCAAAATATTTTGCTTTGTCACCTTGCTAAATAGCCAAAATTTCTTATAAGCTAGGCCTGTCTGCAATCAAATAATAAAGAACTATTTAATAATAGATCCTACCTAAAAGCAGCTTCCCAAAAGCAGTTCATTCCACAAACATCAGAGGGCAGCATCCAATAGGAATTCCAGAAAGATACAGACACATTCTTACACCTAACAGGATAAGACAAAAATAACCTATATAAATGGTACTGATTTTATGGTGAAGTTAAATGGATTAGTTTCTAGCTTAAATATAACTTGAATAGCTAATTACCTGGCAGAAGACTAGTTATGTAATTGAACTTAGATAACACACACAAGGAGATGTTAGGCAGATTCTTTAAAGGAAGAATAGTCCCCATCCATTAGCCTTTGCACTCTATATTTTTGTGAGAAAAACAAAGGGGATAGGATTTTTGAGGGTCATTTTATGTTCTTGGCTTACTATAAATCCATATATGGCAACACTTACTGCTGGAAAGAACTCCTTCACCTTTGCACAATACCTTTGTCTATGCCAAGCAGAGGAGCAAGCAGAACATTTCATTTTCAAAGTTACATTGTCTATTTAAACACAGTCCCTTCCATTCATGACTCCATTTGATACAAACCTCATTTTTAACAACAAAAAAACCCAAACAGGGCTTTGTAGCACCAGCAAATTCCATTGTTTCATAATAAATGATTGATGTGATGCAGGAATAATGACCACATCTGGCAAGTTTTCCTTCTCCATACTAATGGCTGGACTAATAATTCATTGACTTGTGCTACACTAACAACTAAAAAAGAAGTCCACCACTACATTTTATGCAACAGTAATATAGGAATCATTTCAAAGAACAACAGAGTTGTGTTTTCAAAGGTTCTGGTGAGGAAATCAACATCAAGATTTAAAATGTTTAAAAAGTGTAATATTGCAAAGCAAGAGGTATATTCTTAAGTGACCTTCTCTGCTCCCTCTTCCTGCCCTGGTGACACAATGCCAATAGTGTTTATTCTCCTTTGAAAGTTGGTATCTGTGGATGAAAGACACGTGCAAGAAGATAACCCACATGAAAGCTTGATGGTATTTAATGCCTACAGCTCAAAACTCTACTGGAAGTTGATCTTGCGAGTTTGAAATGAATCAGCATCATCCTGGTAGGATTATCTGGTATCTGTAAAGGTCAACATTTTGCAAATACCAGATTCAATAGATTAGTGTAGCAAAAAAACATGGCAAGCTGTACAATTTCTCCTTTTCTCAACACTTTGAGAAAAATGACCTGATAAACACAATGTTTTACAAAGCCTCATTAAGTGTTATGGGGGGTGGAGCAGTTCTTTGGTAGAGGTCGCAGGAAATCCTCACATCCTGTAGGTACATGTGTTTGCAAGAATTAGTCAAGTAATTCTACCTCATGACTTAAGAATGATCTTCACAAATAAATATCCAAGTACAAAAAAGGATAATGTAGATTGTGACTGGGATACGTGCACTCCTCTGGGGAAAGTAAATGGCATAAATCCACAAGTTCTCTCTGCCAGATTCTTTCTTACACTAATTTTTGAGGCTTTTGAAGTTTCTTAAAAACTTCAAGGCACATTAAGACCTTGTGCTTATCTGAGGAACAATCTTTATGATCTGCACAGTGTACCTTTTTGAAGTAACTGTGTCTCATTACTTTTAGGATAAATTAACAGACTATCTTGCAAAAACAGTTTTCTGGTTTAGATGATAATTATCATCTTATTATTACAGGGGATTCCTCTTCTAGCTGTCAAGAACTGTGTTTTCTTAGCTGCCTTAAGCTACTATTCTATCCAGACTACCAGGGCAAGAGGCAAGCCTAAATTGATGCCCAAGTAATTTCTCTGACACATTAGACCTTTCTGATATCCCATTTAGCACAATGACAAGGTTGTCAGCCTTGGATTTGATTCATAAATGTCCTGTTTGAAAAAAAAATGTTACTAGGATACATATGTATGTAATTTACCTAATGTCAGACCAAGACTTTTCTTCTGCCAACAGAAGCTTCTCTCAACTGATAATACGCTACCATCTTCCATAAAGTTTCCACATACAAAGGATTAAGAGACTGGAATCACTAGAGAGCATTTTCTTTTTATTCTTGACAATATAATCATGTAAAATGCCATGAAGATTTTTATTGGTTTGTTGGGTTTTTTTCATTTGAAATAAAACTGAGGAAAGCTTAGACTACAAATAAGTGCCAGAAGTGCTTTGCAAAGCTGGGGAGACACACTGTACCTGTTCATCAAACAGGCACAGTCATTGTTCCCTGAGCAATATTACTAGTCAGACAGGAATAGTCACCTTCAGCATTAGAGAAGGATATTTTGTTCGCCTCTATTATAGGTTATGTGATTAAAGGCCAGTATCCACAAATAGAAAGCAGTAAATAATGTCAGATGAAGGAAACCCAGCAATATAACCAAGGCATATGGAACACCCTGACTCAGCTCC
Source organism: Brachypteracias leptosomus (assembly GCA_013401335.1). Taxonomy (NCBI): domain Eukaryota; kingdom Metazoa; phylum Chordata; class Aves; order Coraciiformes; family Brachypteraciidae; genus Brachypteracias; species Brachypteracias leptosomus. The sequence goes on along the minus strand of VYZX01028684.1, from coordinate 3,971 downwards.
AGTGCAGGAGAGCAGTCAGTCCATGGGCCAGGCAGAAGATCCACCAGATGATACAACAGGAGAGGCTCTCCAGACCACCTTACCAACTGCCTACAGGGGTTACTGCCTGCAGGGGTGTGGGACTCATTGTGGGATCAAGGTAGACTAGGGAGGAATGAGAATGCAAAAATGGAGAGATGGTGATAAGAGGGTCCAGTCACATGTAAACAGGTCTCTGCCAGCAAGTACAATTGGCCACGTTGTGTGCCGCATCACCAGCCTCCTTAATTAAACTCAATTTCTGTTTTCCTGGGTGACAGGGGGAGCCTCCATTCCATGTGCATTTGTGTGCACAGAGGTCAAAGTGCCAACAAATGAAAAGATGGTCACAGATCATAGGGGCCCATGAGCCTGCAGTGCCAGGAACTGGAGAGACATGTGTGCACATGAAGTGTGGATGTGCACGTTGGTGCACATAATCACTAACAAGTATCAAGCCAGATCAGCCTGCAAGCAGAGCAAGAGGCTTGGGAGCCAGGTACCAGATAGTCCATAAGGCTGGGCCAGACTTTGCAGAGATCAGAGGATCTGCACTACTGAAAGAACCTCTCTTAACCTAGCCACAAGAGACTGGGGTCTGGGAGACGGCTACTGGAAGAACCAGAAGGCCTAAGCCAGCCACCAGAGAAGCCCTGGAGTTTGAGGGTTACCTAATGTTAAGGCCATAGGTTGGGACCAGCTATCCAAAAGACCCATTTGCACGAGAAAATCCCATGGTCAGATGCCACAAGGCTAAGGCCAGTAACTGGAAGGACCCATAGTGTATTAATCTGTGCATGTATATCCAAGAGGATCCAAGTACCAGGAACTGAATTGGGGCTGCAAGCATTGTGGGTTTGCACACCCAGGCCAGCCACAGGGGAGACCAGAGGATCAGAAGCCAGTTACTGGATAGGGTGTCTAAGGTCAGTTACTGAAGGGATCCATACTGTATACATTAGTGTATTTTTCACTGAAAGCCTTTTACCCTGATTAGCAAGAGAAGGGAAGAGGATCAGGCAGTTCATAGTTGTGCAAGTGCTGTTTTCTCTGCATTGACCTCTGTGGCCAGCCATGTATGTATGCACTGTGGGCATGTGTGCGTTGGGAATAAATGCTCAGCTTTGCTACTGGCTGGACCCAGGGACATGGAGCTGCAGCAGCCTTGCTTCCATCACACTACTGGGTTGGACAACTCCTATCACCAACAACTGTCAAAAACATCAAAGAAATATAAAGTTTTAAAAGTCACTGGTATCACAGACAAGCATTCTCAAAGACCTGTTAACCAGTTCAACGTCTCCCTCCTTTACGTAATCAGCCATTTCATAACTACCTTTATCAGGTAATTTAGCTTCAACACCACTGGATAGTAAAAATTTTCATCTTGTAGACATAGCAAAGGTGTCTATACTGCAATGCGAAAAGATGAATCCTTTTCAGAATTAAAGGACAATTTTATATTTGTGTACAAAAACAGACAGCGATGCACAAGTCACATTCACAAAGATTGAGGCCCTGTGCTCAGGCAAGTCAAGTTTTAACTATAAGGAATTCCCCAACAGTCAGGAGTGAAAAAAAAAGTCATTTTGTTAAATGTACTGGTGAGCTTACTAGTAATGGAGAACACAGCTTTCAAGGATACTTTTCAGTCTATGTCGCATCTTTTATACTACTGTAACTTCAGAGCAAATTTAGCAGTATGTCCAAATGGTGGGGGCTGCAGTTATGACTATTGCCTTCCTGTCAGTATTGCTTTAACAACCTATGCCTAATCAACTGCGACAATCAACTAACACAGACAGACTGGTGTCTCTCCTGCAACATAACCCACAAGATGCAGCAAAACAGGAAGGATGTACTTTTGAATTTCTTCCTGCTCATAATCACAGGAGTAAAAATTTGGAAAGGTAAGGGATGCTCAATTCAATACCCAAGTGCACTGAGAATTTCTGATTCTAAATAGCTTTTCCTGGACATTTGTAGCAACACCACAAATCTGTTATGATTTATTTTGTCAGAGAAGCAGCGGCTATTGGATAGAAGGCAGCAGGTGTAATGTTAAAAGTCTGACACGGGACAAACTTTTTAACTGGAAAAATCTATTTCATTAAATTATAACATTTCTACGTAAAATAGCATTTGCTAGTCAATTTCACTGCTTGACAAATTCAGCATATTTTTTCTTAAATAAAGTTTCAACTTCCAATTGTTCAATGTTTCACCCTTTTAAAAGTTCTCCTCATCTTTTGAAATGCTTAGTTTCGAGACCAATTTCTTAAGGCACAAGAGTAGCTGAGAAGCATATTGGTGAAACTGCTGGTTAAGTTCTGACATGGATGAAACTAGCTATTTACAGTGCAAGGAAAGAATGAACTATCCATTACAACCACTCTCTTCTGCTGTCTAAGCTTATGGGTAGACTTCCTACACTTTTCCATGCACTATAATCCACTGTGTGGATCCTGCCTTTGCCAGGATAGAGAGCAAGAGACAGATACAGTCAGGTATCAGTGTCACATGTAACAAAACAGAATGGCTGGCTGCACAAAAATGCTAAACTACAGCATAATGGAAAAATGTTACATTTTAATAGGGTCCAATTCACTAACCTCACTGAATTCACGGAACTGACAACAGACTGATTCCTGCTCTACTTCTCAAACTTGTCCTTAGGTTAGCACTTTTTATGGACTCGAATAGAAAGATGAGCATTATCTGCCTAACTGAAGTGGCAATATTGGTAAAATTAACTGAAGATTCACTTCACATAAGCACAGTCTGATAACTGATCTGAAAGCACAGAGAAAGACTGACTTGAAAGGATATTTCACAGACAGCAGATTATAGCACTATTAAATGACATACATGTAGCAAATATGCATTTATTCACTCTGTTTTTTCTTTTTTTTCACAGCTGCTTTTGTAATCCATAAATCATATTAGCAAAGGAAAAAAGGCTGGCTACGTATACCAGCTTTTGACTGACTTTGTATATTCTGGAAGCAGACACTTGAATATTTTCTTTTTTTTCAAGTTCAGATCTATTGTTCATTTAGTTATTATATATGACAGAACTGAGTACTTTTTTCACTGGAACGAATAATCAGCAGGACAATTTACTTTCAACATTAATTTTTCTTTACAGCTAGAATACAACTATAGGATTTAGCTAATAAATTATTTAAATGTTTTTAAGGTATTTATATCAAGTTTCACGATACAAGCCTTTAGTTTCTAGTCATATTGTTCCTCAGGCTACTGTAACCTTTGAAACAAACAACTCCTTACCAAAATGATTACTCAACAAGCTCCCCTGAATTATGTTTATTGGAGGATCTTGCCTCAACCTGTAATTCTTGTTTCAATATGGTACTTCCTTTTTAATTAAAAATTTCTACTTAAAAGCGTCACCACTATTGCAAAATTCTTCCAGGTGTGGTATGCTTAAGCTTTATTCAGAGCTTGCAGTTTTCATGTGTGCAGGCTTCTGAAAACTACCAGAAATCTTGACTTTCTTCCCAGCCATCATAGAATATGATTGAGCTCTTTCTATCTTCATGTCATATACTAAACTAGATTATTCAGGCAAAGAAAACCCTTCTCGGCTGAAGAGAAGGAGACATCACTGCAGAGTGCACAAATGCCGTCAGATGGCAGTTTCATGTGCTTTGTTAAACTGTATTTTAAAGCTATCAGTGAAAACAGCTGAAGCAACCCATTACCAAAAGTTACTTCTAATGCATATGAAATGTTAATCTTCAAGAAAGGTCAGAAGGTTATTAGAACACAATTTGTTCTATGAGGTTATGAACCCCTTAGGATATTACATGATCTCAAGATAGTCAGAAGTGGGTATAAATCAGCCATGTGGCTGTCATGCTCAGTCTCCACTTAAAAAAGAGCTGAAGTATAAAACCCTGAAAAGTTATATATATTATATAAAATTATAT
>VYZX01028673.1:0-28933 GCA_013401335.1 Brachypteracias leptosomus | reverse complement strand
AGCAGAGTCATTCTCATGCCCAAGTCCATCACTACTCAAGAACTAAAGTATGACAATCAAGTATCTGTAACTGTAAAAGCTAAGGGCAAAACTAGCTTAGTTTTCAGTTCAGTGATTTTTCATTTTACTGCTTTTAATATATGAAGTATATAATTACTGTGTGCAGTTTTTCTTAATATGCTGGAGTTTGCATGAAAAAGCATAAGGTTTGATAAAAAGGATACAGTGATTTTTACCCAATCTTCTATAACCTAATCGTTTGCATGATTCTTTCTCTGTTGAGTGTCCTTTAGAACCCAGTAGCTATTAGTACTAAGATAAACCATGACATAAGCGGTGTAATTTTTTTTTAAAGATTACACAAAAACTGCACAAAATTTTCATTTCATTAAATTTTACCCAACAATCCTTTTGTTCAATCCTTTTTTCTGATCTGTGCTGCTAAGGTTTTGTGTTCTTCCACTNAGCACATTTACTTGCATCAGCTTCTTAGATAGCTTGTACAGTGCTCTTAGGAATTATATGTTTTAAATAACTATCTTGAATTATGCAAAAACTTATTTCTCTTTAAAGGTGTATTCAGTGTATTCCTTCATGAATCTAGGAATTAATAGGATTTTTGTATTGTGTAAATTTCCACCTTTGAATGCACTCTGCTGCATTTTGGTCTTTAAATAAAATTGAAAAGCCCGAAGTGAGAACCGCATCCATGCAGAGATTATTCTTAAGCTTTTCATTCTGGCTGTTTTGATGTCATTGCTGCTTATCAACTTTTTTTTAATCTTCATTAATTGCCTTCATTCCACTTTGTTTAGTCTTATTTTCTGAAAATTCAGTGGTATGCTTTACAGTGTTGTGGCTAGTTGTAGCTTGCTAAGTGTTAATAGAACAAATAAGGGGGGGTCAACAGGAAGAGGATTATGAGGTATACCTCTAGCTTAATCCATTTACATAGTACTGAAGCTAGTTAATTTGTTAGTGTGTTTGTAATATTTTGCTTACTTGTCATCTTTCCATGTGTCTAAACCAAGCTGTGTTCAGTGAGCCTGGTATACACCATATCCTTGTATCTTTTAAGCATCTCATTCTCAAACTTTTGTTCTAAGATATCTGACGTTACAAAATATGATTTATTTTGTAGATACCTATGTTAAGTTAACACTGCTGAACTCAATGGGGCAAGAGATGTCCAAATGCAAAACGTCAATCCGACGAGGACAGCCAAATCCAGTATACAAAGAAACCTTCGTTTTCCAAGTGGCACTGTTTCAGCTTTCAGATGTGACACTCATACTGTCTGTATATAATAAGCGCAGCATGAAACGAAAAGAGATGATAGGGTGGATTTCCTTAGGTCTCAACAGCTCAGGAGAAGATGAACTCAATCACTGGACTGAAATGAAAGAATCTAAAGGACAGCAAGTATGTAGATGGCATACTTTACTAGAATCGTAATGGACGGTGCAAAGTGCAGTTGTGGTTTTAAGGGAGTTTGGTCTCTCAAGAAGACGATCATCCCCAGTGACATTCAACTGATTTGTTGTGGAACTGAAAAAAAAAACAAACGAAAATTGAGATCAACATTCCATCATAAAGAATGCACAACATCCAAAATGATGGGATTGATTTAATATATAAGCTTCACTTAGTGTCAGACACTTCCTTGGTGTCATAGAAGCCTTGCTGTACACAGATGTGTTGGCAGTCCCTCACCCATCCACCTGATGCTGTATTTGTTTGGGTTTGTTTTGTGGTTTTCAATTCAGAAACATTTTATGTAAGGTTCTCCAAATTAATGTAAGCTCCTCTTTGTGTACTTTTTGTATGGCTCTAATACTGTAGCTTGTGACCTGCCTGCATTCAGATTAAAGGTCAATGATTTGCACTTTTGAGAAAAAGTTATGATCTGTAGAGTAAAAGAAAAAAAACCCCATCCACCAGTGAAGAACACTTAGTAAAACTGTTGGTTTACATTGAGTTTCTTGCCAGGAGCTTAGTACAAGTAAGTTTTCAGTTTTTGATATGTGGTTGGTTTGAAAAATACTAACATTTGGGCATCAGGTGAACTTTGACATCAAACTAATGTTTCTTCAATCTGTGACAGGAACGAGCTCTAAATATGGCGTAAACTGAGGTTTTCCCTCTTGCCTGTACTTCTGACTAATCCAAAGAGACCAGATCATTAGTTTGGTCCCTTCCAAATCTCCTTAGACAGGTTGTACTGTAAAACTATGTAACTTTCTGTTGAAAGCACTTCCTGTATTCATGTATTCCAATGTAGGAAGCTCATGAGCGCGAATTTACTAAAATATATTTTCATTAAACAAATTGACAGATTTCTTTAAAATGTCAGCAGCTGGAAGTTAGGTTGAAAGACATGGGAGCAGTTGAACTACTCTGTATGAATCCGAAATATTATGGCTTTGCTTGAAACAGGTCTCCATTTGAGTCTCTTCTGAGCTGTTTTAGGGATTACTGCATGCCCTTTGTTGGAAGTAGAGAGCACACCAGGAGTTTTTACCTTTCTTCTTGGAGAAGAGAACATCAGTAAGTTATTTTTCTAGTGATTTGTCAACAATTGAATGAATATTCACACCCAAAATAGAAGTTTGCTTTACTTAAGTTCAAGTTGGGAAACACAGCTTTCTAATGACACAATTGAAAAGCTACAGTATCACAAGAAGGTTTGCCATCAGATAAACACTCATGACTCCACCAAAATTATGGCAATATAAGTGCTTCTGAGACTCCTGTTTGTCCCAAATACTTTAACTGGAATCACACTAATTTACTGACTGCTGAATCTAATTAATATTACTGAAATTGTGGTTTGTTTAGTAAACATCTTTTTAAAAAGCTTCCCAATTCAAATATTCTTTTTGCCTGTAATTATAAGTTTTGTTTACTTTTAATTGTTGCTGTATGGAAAGCAAGCAATTTTTTTTTTCTTTATGATAATGGTGATGTCTTATACTAATAGGGGACCTCACTAACTATTGTAGCACTTGGTGGGTAGAAGAGTGAATTTTTGGATTTTAAGAGAATTAGTGGTAGCCTAGAGCATTCTTATTAGGACAAAGCTTTTTCTCTTGAATTTCTTTATAATACCTTTAACACTCCTGGCTTTAGGGTATAAAGATAGTCAAGTATAGTGAGATTGGAGACAGTGAGTATGCTATAATAAAGATATTTCACATGGTTCTCAAATTCTCACATTACTAAACAATTTCATTAAGTCCTCTCGGTGTATTCGGTGCCTTTTGAGGGATTTATTTGCAGAGCCAGGATTTCCGTTTTTATTGACTTCAAGATTTAAAACAATATTACAGGCCTTTTTTTTTTTTTTTTTTTTCCTGCTATTGCCCTGCTGCTTCATTTACAGAAGCTTTATTTACTAATACAAATAATGCAAAAACTTTCTTTAAACAGGAATGGTCTTGCAGTAATCAAATACAAGTTGTCTCAATCCTTTGTCGTTCAGTTTGTGAAATGTAATGTTGAGTGTAGAATTTAATAAAAAATCAACATTAATTTTTTATGCATAAGGAAAATGCTCAAATTTTCCCAATCCTTTCAGCTTTTCACATAATAGAAACACTGACTTCACTGACTTAGAAGCCATTCAAAACCAATTTTTCAATGGACGTGGAAGTGTTTTTACTCATTCTGTTTGTGCCTATTTGGATGCTCTTTCCTAAAGCTGAAAGTTATCTCTTGATGGTTGTTTCTTTGTACAGATTTTGCCTTATAAAATAATGTACAGTGCTTAGCAACAAGAACTGATGAAATTAATTCCAGTGGAGAATATACTTCACCACTGAACAAATGAAAAACTCAGTTTGAAAGGTGCAGCAAATAACCTTTTACAGAGCCAAACTAAACTAAACTAAACTCTGTGACTCAAATTCCACTAAACTAAACTCTGTCATGACTTTGGTTTCTGTTTGTAGGTTGCATTGCTTCAGTTTTACATCTAACTATTCAGATTTCTAAGACACTGAAGTCTTAATTTAGACACAGCAGAGATTTATAGTGGTCTGTGCTGGGCACATTTGGGAAGAGGAATCTCTCTAGATCATGTGACTTTTCCCAAGATCCAGTCTGGGCTTCACAGAAGGAGATTTGGCTCACTTGGGGTTATACTGTGCAAAGGCTGGGAACTGAATGTATAAAGAGTGGAAATGAATGTTTAATTTTGAAGCAGTAGAATATGGATTTGTCATGCAAAACCAGTCACACCAATAATTGGATTCACCCTGGAATTTTTATGAATTAGTTACAGTATCAATAGCTGTCATGTTGTTTTTTCTTCCTAGATCTCATTGTTATGATTTTCTTGTGATGTTGGTTTTCTTATTGCTTTATGCAAACCTATACTTTTGTATTTGAAATCTCCCTTTAGATACTGTTTTTTTCTAAACCCTGCATAAGGGCTTACACATATAGTGTGGTTTTGTGCATTCAGTTAGGTCTTAAGCATGGAACGAAATTTCTAAAGAACAAAGTATCGGAAACAAATTAGATTTGTGTTTTCTTCAGAGTTGCCTGTGCTTTTTTTTTTTCATAGTTTTTTGTTGTTCAAAAGTAAAGTAAATATTTGGAAGAATTTATCAAATTAATTACTTTTCTGTGTGCCAATATACCATGTAGAGATTACAATTCTTGAATTGAATGTTTCCTGTCAGTGTACCCTTAAATAATTCTAGAATGGTGACGTTCTTACAGATTCTATTCTTGACAATATTGCATCCTTTCTGCATAGGATCGATCTGATTTAATATGTAGAACATTTCACATAGATCTTCTTAAATTGTTATAAATATGAAAGAGTTGATTAATTTCTTTCTGTGGTAAGGGCAAGATTGTGAAGGGTAGTACAGGCAAGCATGAAATCACTGCGCAGAAGGATGAGAGATTGCACGGCGTCTACAAGACATCACTCTCTCCCACATACGTGGAGGCAAGAAGTCAGCAGAGCCATGCTCCTGTTCCCCATTCAGCCAGGTGGCACAGGGAAGGAGGATAGTACTGGTAAGACTCAAAGCCTGGTTCCTGTGGTGCTGCCTCATGCTCAGGACCTAAGACATCCACGTTGTAACCACACTGCAAGGTCTGGCTGCAAAGGCAGAAGTTAGGCAAGGTGTAAGTTCTGCTACTGGAGAAATATGACATAATTTCTAAATCCAATTAAAATCCTCTGTCCTCATTAATAATTAGATTTCAAAATATGATGAGCCCTTGCAATGAGTGTACGTGCTCTTACTGGAGCTGGACTTTGTTTACCACTTAAGAGAATACTTGAGCTGAAAACAGATTTTATGGCATTTAGTGTATTTTCACCTGTAAATTTTTGCAGACATTCCTGATGGCATATGCAGTGCCAGCATTAGCACCGTCCCATTTTTCACACCTTTGGAGCAATTTGTTGTTGTTTTCTAAAACTTGTGTTTGTGTTACTGATGCAAACTCCCCAGCACCCTGAGAAGCTGTTTGTGGCAGTCACTGGCCCTTAGAAGTCAAGGGCACTCTGGACCTCTTACAGCAAGGTACCGGTGCAAAATTTCTGTGACCTGTCTAGCTCCCCAAGATTGCTGAATTGCAAACCATGAGCTTTAATATAGTGAAGCAGAAAAATTAAAGTTTTTTCTTTGAAGGAGGCATTTTAAAGTAGGAATTGAATACAGATCACTCTTACACATACAAGTTCTAACAAAAAATCTGCAGTGAAATCAGAAAATTATGTTTGAGGGGAAGCTTTCTGACCTGAGCTGTTCCAACTTGAAACTAACAGTGGAATGCCCTTTCATTTAACTGAGAGTTGTATTGAGCTTTTTACTTATTCATCACACTTTTCTGGAGGAAAAAAAGCTATCCTGTTTAAAGCAGTCTTTAAAATTACAGCTTGTCACTTGTAAGGCAGCCAGACTTCCTCCTGAACCTGAATTCTCAGTAAGAGCTAAACATCCATTTAATTCTCCCGGTGATGCACATGCATGCAGGCCATTGGCATTGGTGGGAGGAGCCCATGGGCATCAATGGGAGAGGAGACCCGACCCTGGAAGTGTGAAGTGCAACAGGATCAGTAGGTTAGAGCAGCAGTACCACATGGCACCAGCAACACAATCAAATGTGATTTCAATTATGAATGGAGCTAAAGAAAACAAATACCCAGATACAGTCACAAACTTGTTATTTAGTCATTATCTCTTACTTTTCTTTATTTTTTCTTTTTAAATTTTCTTTTTCTCAAATATTGTGAACTATTTTTAAAACTTAATGTTAAAAATGTTAAAGCAATCCCTAAACATCTTGATCACTTTAACTGGAACATTCAGCAAAGCTTATTGTTAGAACGAGCCATTAAAAATTTTCTGTATGTTTGGTCTATTTAACTCAACTGCCAGATTCTGTAGTGCATCACAGCTGGATTTCAGACTACTTTGTTCTGATCGTAGCTTTTGAGGGGAAAGTCACAGGAGTGTTTGCATGTCAGTGAGTCAACATCTGATGAAGAGATGTCACCTGAGAGCATGAGCATTAAAATACGAGACAGCTTCACAAAGTGACTCAAACTCCACTTTCAGAGTCTTGTGGCCCTCAGAGGGCCCTGCTCAGAGAAACCATTACATGTGAATTGTGGGAGTTTGTACATTCAAAGCAGCACTTCGTCTCTGTGGGCATTCCATGGCTTCTAACCCAGTGTATTTTACAGGTGTAAGCGGATAGATGGTGTTTATTTGCCTACAATGAGTAGGGTGAGTCCCAGCTGGCCTACAGTAACATGGATTAGCTTAGCCTTAAAAACTTATCACTGCTTAAGTTCAAGCAGGGTTTCTTCCTTTCTACAGGCTATGCAGAAATCTTATGCACCCAGCATATCTGCTTATATTATGCCTACTTGAATACAGCACAATTACATTAGTTCATATGTAATGTGGTGTGACTGAATTAATAAATCGGTCTGATACATGCTGGATCAGGTTTTGCTGCGCAGGCTTGTGCTGGTATAATATACAAATAAGATCCTTATGCAGAGGAATGTGCCAGGAGTCAGGAAAGCAGGTAGTATTGCTCTTGTAGGAATGAAGACCAGGAAACAGCTATGCCTAGAAAATGGTCAAGGCTAGCCAGCTAGCAAGAAGATTTCGTTCACTTCCTTGGAAGCATCTACTGGTCAAGCAGGCATAAAGCTTCCAAAAGCTGCCTGATTCTGAGGACCCTGCTCAGGAGAGCAGAAACTAACACCATACTACTGAAGGAGTACCTCATGGACATTCAGGGATGTAATTAATGTCATCCTTTTTTTCTCTTATATCTGAGGCCAGGAGTCTTGCCCATTGTATCAAGTGATTTTTTTTTTCAAATCCTGTGGACATTCACTGCATGCTGAAGGTCTATAGTGGATGGCTTTGTAAGTTGTGGTTCATTTCCAAAGCATGAGTTTGAATGAATTTGCAGAATTAACATAGCTTTGAGATCTAATCTCTAAGCCATAGTGCAAGCAAGGAGCAGGGCTTTCAACAAGTTTTGATAGTAAATTTTGCAAATGGATTATTATGACATTTAAAGAAAATTTCTAAGCAGTTGAATGTATTAGGTAATATTTGCAAAAGGGGAGATAGAGCAATGATCTTTTTTTACTACACAGCTAGTTTGCTGTCCTTTCCAGTAAACCACAAGGTTCATTAGTGCTCAGTACTGTTTCGTTTACAATAACTGTTTTTAATGTGATTTTCATGACAAAGTGTAAGTAGTGAAACCTTTTATTCAATTTTTCCCTTTCTTTGCTTTTTTTAAGGAGAGATTTCTCCTTCTATAGTATATATACTTTATACAGAGCTTTCTTACCTATTTTTATATAAGATGGTTTAACAACGTAAAATGAAATGCTCTATGAGCAAGCTATATCACTGTTACACAATCTAAAGTGCTAATATAATGACTAAGGGCCTGAACCTACTGCCTTCTACTCAGGTCCTGGTTTAACCACGCATCTTTCATGTTTTGTAGTACCTTTCCTTATAAGCAGTTCCATCTATTTCTCCAGGATGACTCAAGAGAAAGGCACTGAGCCTCCTCTCCATTCTTAGCAGGACATCTATCATGAGTAAAGGCTGCTGGCTCTGTCCCAAAGGTATAGTTATAGATTATAGTTCCCTTGATCTTCAGTAATTTTGAACTTGTTTTCTGGTGACTATAAGCTAATAACAGATCTTAGTGAATACAAATACTGAATCGTGCTGTTATCAGCAAGATTATTAAAATGTGTTTCACATTTTTTCATTGGGATATAAAGAATTGGATTTGTGAAGCATTATATTGTGTAGAGATAGCACACATTCACTGCATTTGTTGAAAAGTATGAAATATACAGTATGTAGCATTTTCTTGCATACTTTTATACTGCCTGTACGCCACCGATGCACTCGGTGCCTTCTTTCTTTTGTATAAAAGTAATATGTAGAGAAACTAAAGTTATGGTGTGTATGCAATGTCACTGCAACTGAAGAGATGTCTTAACTTGATTAGTCCTAATACAGGAGGTTTCAAATGGCAGTTCAGTTTAACAGAATGCTTTTCTTTGAATTTGAAGTTTTCCCCTGTCCTTCCTCACACCCCATTCCAAGAAACCTCCTCATATGAGTGTTTATTCTGATTTGATCCCTGTGTCTGGTGTAAGTCACATGGTGTTAACTAAAGAACCAAGTCTGTTTCTAATTCTTTGGGCAAATAATGTTTGGACTTGCTATTACTTAAAGACAGAAATGATATAATGGATCTCTTTGAACAAATATAAAATAGGCTTCTGTAAATGTGACTCACAGCTGAGAATTCAAGATACCTCTTTTCTGACTGGTTGTACATTACTGTATCAGTAGCTAACTGTTTGAGTTGTATTTCTTTGTGCATTTTAATCAAAATCCCATCACAAGCAAAAATATAAGTCAGTCAGTGCTGTCAAATTAGCTTGATTTACCTGTTTTATACCTATATCTGAAGTGTGCAACTTTAAGAACAGATTTAGCTTTTCTGTGTCTGGAGTCCTGATACTATATAATGTCTGTCTGGTGTATGCTGGTCTTACAGGAACAGATTCATGCTGCATTGTATGTACATGTCCTACCAGTATCCCTTTGTTGTATAATTTATATAATGTAACACAGTTTCAACTACTGTTTCAAATTGAAATTCCTTAAATTTCAGTGCATGTATAGCCTTAAACATTCAAGACACCAAGCACAGTTTTAATAGGAACGGGTTCTATTTGCAAGTCCTGTTTGGCACAGAAGTCAGAGATATTATTTTTATATATCAAAGATTGTAGAAAAAGGATATATTGAAGTCATGTTATCAACCACACTTCTAATTATATGCATTTAAAAAAAAATTGCTAAAGTTTTTAGAGGTGAAATATCAGTGCTCATTTCCTGTCTTGAATTTGTTAATTTTATTTTCATACTTTCATTTCTGTACAGAACCTTGGAGCCCCCAACTAATGTTTGTGACTGAATTCGTCCCTCTTCTCAGGATTCCTTCGCCTGCTTTTATTTTCTGCTACATTTTTTAAGTTGAATAAGCAGCAATTAAAATTCTCTAAATTTTATTTTTTTTTTTTACACTTTGACAGTAACATAATTAGAGCAAATGACTGTTTGCAACTGTTTATGCAGCTTATTAAAGTCTTAGGACTTTGTTTGAAGCTGTCATTATAATCCAGATGAAGATGTACGTTTTACGGCATTTTGGTCGACAGTAGGTGAAAACGGGAGTTCTGGTGAGGAATGTGCAGATCTGCATATTGGATGTCAGACTGTAAATTCCCAGAGGGATTTATAATTAGGTGTCACATTGCTTCTACAGTATCTCCAGTGTGTGTTGTCAGATACTTGTTGGTTTGTTTTCTTTATTATTACCTAGCAAAAAACGACTTTTATCATTTTTGTGCTACTGTATATTAATCTTGAGGGTTTCCAGCGTGCAAGATTAGTTTAATGTTGTCAGTTCCCTTTTTGTAAAAAAAGCTGGACTTTTCAACGTACACATCCCATCACTATTCTGATTTTGGGGAGAGGCAGAATGCCACCAGCTGTTTTTAATTATATTTACCTGTACAGCACAGGTAACATTAATCCAGTGTTAGTTTGATTAAAACATGCTATAGTATATTTTCAAACCATGGATCTGTTACAGCATTAAAATAATCATTTTATGTAGCTGAAGCTTTGCAGCTGTGGATTTGTATTTTGTTTTCTCTCTCTATTTGTATTGATTACTCTGTGAAATGTATTTTCGTCAGTTTGAGGACTGGAATGGGTATCTTTTGGTTATTTCAAAGTATTTTCTGTACGTGGAATCATTTTTTTGCATGTGAACTCAATTGCTGGAAAGTATTTGGAAAAAAAAAAGGGAAAATCACTTTTAAAACCAGTCGTCACTTTCCTTTGGAATTCATTAGATCGTAAAGAAATGTAATAGACTTCACTGTTCAGAAGATAGTAAGGCTTGGTCAACCATTTGAACTGCTGTCTGTGTTAAAGAAAAGAAAAACTTTTTTTAATTTTGGCAAGCTAACTAATCCTAGCCCTTACGCACTTTCTGGCTCTGTTTCCAGATTTCTTAAGTTTTCCCAGTTCCCTTTCTGTTCCTCACAGTCTTTGTTGGTGTCATGAATCTTAGAATTTTAAATTAACCAGTGTGATAACGTTCTGACAAATATGATGTGTATACTGGCAAATAAAGACACACTCAGGTGATCATTCTGTTTGACTTAAGACAGTTTTCTTCTAGGGTCATCGGTGATTCTCTCTGGTTCTTCATCCCACATGTATTTCTCAGAAAAGATCTCATCTATCATATTTATGCTTAACTTCCACTTTCTAATGAATAAGTAGGCTGAAATAATGGAGGTTTGATTTAAACATGAAAGAACACATTCCATAAGTAACAATTACAATTTTACAGTGACCCAGCTTAGATCTTCTGTACTATCCTCTAATGATTTTTGTGGTACATACCAGAAAAATGCTTTCTGGGCTTTCATACAGCTCTGCTTTTGGATGTGCCTGAATATAGTTACGTTTTAATAAATATTAGCATACATGAAAAAAATAATTGTAACAACAATTAAAGCATTTTTCCTATCCTAAGGGTAGGAAGACTTCATATAAAAAGCTTTTATCATTTCCTCTTATTTCTGCAGATGAAAGGAGCATAGCCCAGTGACTTTCACCAGATGAATGTGGAGAGAGGTGTGGATTTCTTTGCTGTGTGATCCTGATCATTTGTACCCATCCTCATCATCTGTGCAAATCCTAGGACTTCTACCAATAAGATAACATAGCACTTGCTGCTGTTAAGGCTGGCATTTTCAAAAGGCTATGCACTTAAAAATAACTTGTCATTCCATATGGAGACTGGTACTTATATAATACTTGAGAAACTTTGAGAGGAACACTTATGTTGTGTCCCTTTTCTTCAGAAGATATGGAAAGACATTTGGTACCCTTATCTATCAGGGAAACAACAACAAAAAAAACAAACCACAAATGTTTTTCTCTAGATTATATGAGATCTATTAAAAGGTGATAATATGATTTATTAGATACTGTTGTTCACCATTTACGAACAGCCATTTTCTACTTGAAGATCACAGAAAAAAGAATTAATACACCTATGAATCAAATTCAGCTTTGAACTGCATGTGTGGCACCTTTCAGTCACCCATGTTTCATGTGTATAGCTGAGCCAAATTATGTGTGCTCATAGTTATTAAATAGTTTATTGTGCAACAGAAATTGCTTCAGAAAGGTAGAGCAAATTTGCATCACTTCTATGCAGATACACCTTTACCTGTCAAAGGTTTTCTCTGAATAGTCGTCTTCATGTTAAATTCAACACTAGATAGGATTTTAAATCACTTTGAAGTCATTAGTTATTTGTTTCCAAAAACTCCTGTGGTTAAGGGCTATTTAGCATTTTTCCTGCTGAATGTTGCAACATATGTTTTCTTTCTCTAGTATTTTTGTTTTTACAGTCCAGCACTGCAGTTCTAATTTAGCGCTTAATTCATATTAGACATTTCATTTTACTCTTAAATTACTTCTACAGAATTAATGAGACTATTACAAAGACATTTTTTTACCTGCTCATCATTTGGATGATGATCCCAGGATAGGGATTGGAACAAATTTGTGGTTGTATCCGCATTAAGAATAGTAAGGATAGAAGGAAGAAAAAATGTAGAAATGAAATAAACTCTCATCGAGTAAGATCATGCAGCAAACCAGCTGGGTTTTAGATAAATGATTTATTATTAAATTCAAAACTTAATAGGTTTGTGTGTTCTGAGTGTAGTTTACACTGGTTTGTTTTCCACTTAATTAGAAGCCTTACATTTCATCTTATTAATAATGAAAATCCTCTTGTCAAATTGTGTAAGATCATGTTGAACTAATATGTATATTTTAGAGGCAGAATAAAATCTCCCTCATAACCTTTCATATTATTTCATTGCATTATGCAAAAATGACATTCTGCTTTTAATTTTGCTAGGATGAAACTTCAAATCATTTTTCATTACTGTTTGAAAAAGTCCTGGTTTCAAGAACTGCCCACTGTTTACAGTTAGAGGTTAACTGTAAACAGAAATTCAGAATACTCAGCTTTATAGTTTGGTTATTAATAATCTTTTATTATTTTTAATAACTATTATTTTAGCAATTTAATTATTTTACTATTTAATTATTACTTAATAATTACATTAAGAAAATTCAGCCTTATAAGTGTAACGAGTAATAGTATAAAAGAAAAACAATCAGTCAGTAATCAAAGCTTAAGTTCTATCTTGTCATATCAGTTCTTGTTGCAGGGGTTCAACAGTTCAGAAATGGAGCAGGTTCAAACATGCCAAAGGAGTCCGGATTTGTACCCCATTTGTGTATTAGAGCTAAGTACACATTTTCCATGATATCACAGCATTTTCATCTGCCTATGCAGAGACCTAAAGTACCAATAGACGACTAAAATGTCAGTCACACAAGCCTTTGCTAATTAATGCCTTTACCAGAAAATGTCTGGCATTCTTAGGAAATCAGGGAGATACAGAATATAGAGATCATACTATTTTTCTTTTTTTTTTTTTTTCAGAAAAAAGCAGGAAAAAGGAAAGACATTTAATTGGCTATTTAAAAAAAAACCAAATCAGTCAGCTAGGCTAAAGGTCATGAAAACGTAGCTAGATCTAAGCCTCAGTCACAAATCATGGCACCAGCTCATTGCAGTTTTCTGAGACGTGATGAAACACTTGGGAGCACACGAGCCAGGCCAATAGGCTGAGTACCAGCATTAACCATTGTAGTGGGTCTGTCTGAGCTGATTTTCCCCATACAGCCTTCATGCTGCAGTACTGGAAGCCAGAAGGTGTTGATAACACACAGCCTTGTTATGACGGGGTGTGTGTGTGGGGGGGGCAAGATTTGTGAGGGGATACAAGCCGGACAGCCGACCCGAGCTGACCAATAGGATATTCCATGCNAGTAACGGCTTTGTTGCTTTTGCTTTGTGCGCGCGCGACCTTGCTTTCTCTGCTGTTTATTAAAATGCTTCTTATCATAACCCACGGGTTTTCCTTTTCCATCTTACTTTTCTCCCCGCTTGCCTTGCTGACAGAGGTTTTGGTGGGGGGCGGGGGGAGTGATAGAGGGACTAGGGGTGGGCACCGGGCACCCAGCCAAGGTAAACCCACCACAACCATTCAGCCTTCACCATCTGTTCTGCACACAGCCAAGCCAATAGGTGGGATGAAGTTGTTCGATGTATTTCCTTATTTCCAAGCACGTGGTTTTTTAACGGAACTTCTTCATAGAAGGCTTACCAGCGAATACAAACTGCTGTCAGCAGCAGCACTGGTGTACATCATGAAGGAGTAGCATGGGTTGCAAATGGCAATCGGGCCATTTCTAGTCTCTTGGGCATACCTCTTAATAAAGCATGGTGAGGATGTGGTGGTCTGAGCATGGGAAGGTGCATTGGGAATACCCTTTAATTCCATGTTTGATGCAGACTGGCTTTGTAGCCTTTTCTGATTTACTTGGCCCTTATTCTCATTGCCAAAATTCCCATTTTCTTCTATGTCACTTGATATATCCAGGCACTAAATGACCTGTTGTACTATTAAATTAGTCAGTAAAACTGCTGCACATTTTTTCTTTTGTTGAAAGATGGTATGAAATACTCTAAAGCGTTACTGTATAGAAATGGCTGCTTTTGCTATTACATTCAGAATGCTCTTCTGCTTATTCTTAAACATGCCAAGTATGTATGCTGAATACCTTAATTATGCAATCTTTTTGTGATTCTTGCTATCAACAAGAGTCACTGAAGGATCAGGATAAAGCCTAAGAAGATTTTTCAAAAGTTTCCTGTGGGATCAGTTCCTCAATTTGACTGAATTAAAGCTTAAATGAGTGGCAGTGCCAGCGCAAGGCGGGGAGTGGAAGCTGAAGCTGAACTGTCCTTTCCCTGGCAATCGACACTTAGCTCAGCTGAATACAATGCTCAAACCACCACCTGAGAAAACTGTTATAAATATGGAGGCATTTTACATTTCTGAGTGTTGCCTGTGAGGAATTGATCCAAGTACTTCTCATCCTATTTTGAAAAAGTCTTGTAAAAAGTTGTTAGAAGTGAAATATGTAGGGGCAGGCAGAAATGAATCTAAATACGTTTGAAACACCATAGAAATTCCTTTTGATGGGACAGAAATTGTTACTTGGTTCTGGTATAATGCATCCTTTCAAAAAATCAATTAGAAAATGTATAGTAATGTCATCATTTCAAATTCTGTGCTTTTAACACAGTTGATGTTATTTTGGGGGTTCTCCTAAACCTCCACCAACAATCCCTATTTTTTTCCTTCTTCCACCCCCAGAACATTTGCCCCACAGCAGGACCTGCTACAAGGACATAGGTTGTGCTCGTGTTATCTGACACAGGAGTCATTGTAGAAGGATTGCCACTGTTGGTGCTCAGACCCCAGGGAGTCCTTTGAGAGGAAGGGTGGTGGTCCATGACCAATGTGAGAGCACCACGAGGAAGCTGAGAGAAAGCAATTGCTGAAGGTAATTTGAAAGCAGGTGTAAAGATCTAAGGATGTTAGTACCCAATAATATTTCACTGAAAGCTTTCTCAAAAGGTAGACATGTGACATAAGAACTATTATGTCTACAGAATACATTTAAACTGTTTATTTGCATTCCAGGCAATCCAAATTAAGCATCCCCAGTAAATGCTGCAGTCAAAAGAACAAAAGCTGTGGAATGATTTTATGAATTCATAGTCCATGCAAACACTGGATAACAGACATTTCTGCCCTGTACAGAAAATAGAAATGTAGTTCATGTGAGGGGTGGATCCGAAAAGATTGTTAACGCATCATGGTGACCTGAAGTTAGATCTTCAGCCTTCGCTTGTATCCTCTAACTGTATTTGCCAGTGGATTTCTCAGGAAGTTATTACCTGGTGTCTTTTCTGGATAGAATGTGGAGCTATGGTTTTCACTTTAATGTTTTCTTTTGTTAGTGGATATTGAAACATTTTAACAAATACTAATTGCAGTATATAGTCCTGTGTAAAGGGATATTGCGTATTGATATTCTTAACCTAACCCTGAAATGAGCCGGTTTGAAGATAAAGCCTAGAAAGCAGTTTAAGTCACTGCTGCTCACCAGTTGAAGGGAGGAGACAAATACATCAATCCTAATTTAATGGGAGAATTTTCAGGTAGACAGTAATTGAGTTGGAATTTGGCCAAAGCCTTGAGGTTAAAGAATCTACTCTTATGAAATGTACTAGAGAATCTTTAATGAAGGCAAACAATTGAGATCACAGTTTCATCTCTTCTGCAAGGGACAGCTAAAAATGCTCATTTCCCTTCAGAAATACTATGCCACCTGTATAGGGGTTTCAGGCTGGGGCATTGAAAAAAAATCTGCCACCTTCTGAAATGCCAGAATCTTTTTCTCATCAACAAAGACCTCAATGTGTTGACCTGTAGGAGGAGTAGCTGGCTCATGTATTTTAGTAACAACTCTCACGTCAATACTGAGAAATAGCCACTAAGCAAGTAAAGAAATCCTGAGCTAGATTGAACTGAACTACATTGAATTTAACTAAGCTGGGATTTTTTCCCCCTTTTTTGTCTTAAAAATCCTGCTGATTTGCAGAATAATTTGAAACAAATTTATTTAGCTCTTCAGGTAGGTTAGACAAGAGGAAGATCTCTCTGTCACTTTCCATAGGTATTTCCATATCCCTCAGTTCTTTTGGACTTCTTATATATTTATTTCTGGATATAGCTAATGGTTGGACGAAAAGAAGTATGACTGAGAGTCCTTTACAGCATAAAAATGAAGGAAAATTGATGCTTTACAGATACTAGAATTGCTTGCCTTTGAAGCTCTCCAGGTGAAAAGAATTGTGGCAGCCTGCTGAACCCCCAAATGTAAGTTACTATATGTACAGAGGGAATTATATTTTGTTATTTTAAACCACCTTTAGTGCATGATACTTTATCAGCTGCAATAGAAGTCGCTTTAAAAGCCACAGCCTCTAAAATGCATATGAATGTATCTACTTCAAAGATTAAAAAGAATTACATGTAAAACTTTATATGAGTGCTTAAATCTTTCAATATGGAATTTGAAACACTCTGCCTTGACGGCCCCAGAGCAGCGACAGGTAACTGACTCAGTCTCTTTCATTGATGAGAATGAGAAAAGAGCAAATCCATTCATTTAGATGTTTTTAATGTTATCTGTTAAAGCTAAATTCTTGCTAAACTAGCAGAGAGAGTGGTTTGTTCCTTCTTTAACTGTGCATTTACTTTTGGTTTTAACCTCCTAATGGGTGTGTAGTTCCTAGCACAGACACAGAAGGGCCTGACATCTCAAGTATCATTATGTATTCTGGGAATAATTAAAAGCCTTAATGTTTACACCCATGTGAGATATTGCTAAAGCAGAACCAGGTGAATCAGACTCAGGCTTAACCAGTACCCTGCTGCAATGTATAGTGGCCCTGAGAGTGAACCCAATTCTAAAATCTGCATTCAAATTTATATATTTAACTTTGGACTTTTATTAAAGTGATTACTTCCTTTGTACCAGTATATTTTGAAACGTAATATATGTTCTGTATTACCTGGATCAGATTTTGGGAGGCAAAATCAACTATATTTAAAAACATATACAGTACATAAACTGAATAAGAAACTTAATTTTAGTACCCTGCCTGAGATTCTCTGCATTCCCCTAGTGCTTTCCTCTCCAACCTCTGCACTTAGAAACAAGTAGAGAGCAAAACCTGGGTGAGTGGTTAATTCCTTCAAGATGACACGGACTTGGAATCCAACTAAGTAATATTCTTGCTTTTATATTTGATTTTTGGTTTGGATTATTCAAGGATATTTATCTTTCTCTCTTGGAATAATCTTGCTTTTTGGAATAATTTCAGACAACAAACACAGTCTACAGTTTAACTTACTCTGACCCACTCTGACTCCCAGAATAATTTCTCCTACCAGTTTATTTCTCAATCATTGGCTCTGCTCTGCTGTTTTTAAATCCTTTTGTGCCCCTCAGATAAGGAATTGCTGCCAAGATATTTTTCTTGAGAACCTTTTATTTCTGATTTACTGTGTTTATCTAAGTAAAGAAATAACTCGCATTGCTGTAAAGTAGAAGGAAGCTGCTAATGCTTTTTGAGAGCAGAACCACACACAGGAGGCTCATATAATTTACTCTGTAATTGAATGGTACATTTCTCAGCATCCAGATTTTTAGCTGTTGGGATTTCTTTTTTAAGATGATATATACTTCAGAGGTTGCAATGTACTCCTATTAAAGACAACTGGGGTGTATTTCCCTAGCTCATAATAATAAATTGCTTGAGCAGACTATTGCCAGTAAATCACCCTTCCAGCTCTGTGTAATCCTCCAGTAACCTTGTGCTAACTTGTCCCAGGCTGTAACAGAAACTTGGCACCTAGCTTCTGGCTGTCCTCAAGCTGGGCTGGTGCCTCTCAGAGCTGTACCCTGCGATGTTGCTGCAAGCTTGTTTTTGTCTTTGGATTGATTGGATCTTTCTTCTCACGGCCAGATTCTGCCAGATTTATTCAGGCTAGGTAGTCCCACTGCACCCAGTGAAACTCTTCATGGAGTGAGGTGGGCTTGAGAAACTGTTCAATGGGAGCTGGACTGGCACTGTCTGGTCATTGGAAGCAGGGAGAGGAAAGTCTTTTCCTCCTTTTGTGAAAAGCAGGGAACGTGTAACTGAAAGGGATGGCGAACAAGAATGAGTCAGGCAGAAGTAGACATGGGAAGGAAATTAATCCTTAATTCAGTATCATGGAACAGCAACTAAGCTGGAGCTAAAAAATACTTCAGAGATCTAACATGAGATCTAAATTTTTATTTTAGAGTTCATATTGCAATTTCATTGCAATGACAAAAATGAATTAGCTGAATAATTGAATTGAGGCTGATCATGATTCAGTTTTTCTTGGTGGTTTAATGGGTTAACTGGTAGTAAAGTTTAAAACTCTCTTCTCTTAGCAAAAAAACCCAAAAGTCAGCTCCAGAATGCATGCTTGAGAAGGGCTGGATATACAGTGTCTTTGCTGTTGCTCCTGGAGATGAATGTGAAAGGGGATATGGGCATCAGAGTGAGTACACAACATGAAAATATAAAGGAATAGGCAACTGCTTCCTCATATCTTCCTCTTTCTGTTTTTTGAAATTTGGGGAATAGTGTATTCCGTTGAAATCATGAGTATTACTGCACAGGTTTGTTTAACTAAAGAAATTGCATGTCCCCAGCCATTACTCATATGAGTTAGAAAACATCATAGGACTTAGCTTGGGTATTTCCCCAGTCCCTGGAGCTTAGATATAGTCCAAGACATGCCATATAGATAAACAAGAGGGTTGACACAGCTGTGCAGTAGATACATAGAGATTTTGGAGCATGCAAGCAGGAATGGCTTTGGGTAATTGCCATTGCACCAGATCTTGCTCTTAAAATGCCATCCATCCCATACATCAACACTGTCTTCCTTTCTGGACGTTACAGACTACCCAGGTCTGTGACAGAGGAAAGTAAATCCTCTTTATCAGTGCTGGGCCCAGCATTTGGCTATCTGCACTCCTTTTGCCTGGAGCAACCTCTGTGTAGAGGAGAGGGTAGTTTCCTTAAGAGAGCTGAGTTGCTCCAGTTTGAATACATCTGTGTTTTCCCCTTCTCCACACCCTTATCTGCTCCTTCTGCCAGAATCATGCACGGGAGACTCTGCCAGGACACGTGGTCCTTCTGGTCCCTGGGAACGTTGGACTGCATTATCCTTATAAATAGTCCTTACTTGTGGCAGTAAAAGTACTTGTGAAAAATGAAGTGCTAATAAGGACCAACTTCCAGTGCTAGAGGAAGAACCACTTGTGTGGATCACAGAGCTACGAGTCCCTTGATGAGGACTTACACCTCAAAACAGTTCTCTAAATGAAAATTAATTCTCAGAATAACTTCAAGGTTTTTATGCTACTGTTCAAGTAAAAGGAATAATCACTTTGTGTAGCACCAGCTAAATAATTGAATGCAGATCTTAGCAGAAAATTATTGGTCCAAGAACAGTGGAAATCTACATTTTTCCTTTTGCAATGACAGGAATGCTTTTCTTATAAATCTGTTTATATTAACCCTCTCATTGCCTCAGCTGCTTTTGTCACCTCAATTTTGTCTGTACAAGATTTCTTTTCTTCCCCCACTTTCCTTGGTTGCATAATTATGTTACATGCTAGAAGTGTTTTATGCTACTTTTCTCTGGTTCCAAGAGATTAATTTTTCCTTAGCTATTAAATCAATAGGTTGGACTTGAAACAAAAACTAAACTTAAAATGTTTTATTTTTTTAAAAGTTAGCCTTTTGGGGTCTGCATAGTAAATTGAAACCTAAATAAAGCCTTTTAAATTTTCATAAAATTAATCTTTATTTGTTTGCTTGATTTTCTAGATGATAAGTGTTGAAGTCTGAAGACAAGGAGCCTGAGAAATGAATGGATAAAATCATGTTAGCAAGAGTCAATCTGAATGCTGTAAGTTTCAAAAAAAAAAAAATCGGTCAAATATGAAGTTCTGCATCAAAACATAATATTTTGTCATAACACTGTGATGTTACCCCAGAAAGCCTGATTTTGGGAAGATTTCCCCAGTGCACAGAAGTAAGTGACTAATCCATACCTGCCAAATTGTCTCTTACCACCTACAGGTCATTTGTGCTGCCCAGTTGCCTCATGAGCTATATTATGCACAAAAAGTGGATACTCAACAGCACTGGTATCATAATTTTATAATCTTTTTGTTATTTAGACATTTATCTTTTTTATCTAATGCATTTCATGTGCATTGCAAGTATTTATGATGGAAAGAACATTTTTAAATACGTTTTTAAATCTCCCAGCTGTGTCACACAGAAAGGTGGGCTCTCTCCCATCTCTTCCCAGCTCCTCACCACAGTAGGGCTGTGTTGTTGTGGCTGGGAGACCTTTATCCTGTAACCAAACTCATTCTTCCCAACCTTTACAAAACACTTGAGAGGGATTCCCAGTATCTCTCATTAGGAAGGTGCTACCCGCAGCTGCCTCCACACAGACATTGGGTCTGTGCTGTTTCCCCTCACTCAGTCTTTGCAGAGCAGCGAGGGGGAGCAGTGGCAGTTCCCCAGGTGGGATCAGATCCTGGCTGGCCTCGTATAGCTATGGCTGCTCTGGCCACTCCAGAGGGACTTCTGGAAAATGGGAAAAGCTGAGCACAAGAGGTTGAGAATGGGTTTAGGTCAGTTGATTATCATGATTTTTGACTTGTGGTTTGCTGCATGCTTTCTATCATGTGCTAGTATAATGAATTTATTCCTAGCAATGGATCATTTCTTCTCCTTTATCAAGTTTATAGATTACAGGATGAAAAACCTGGGGAGTCACAAGACTCTGCTACCTTTTGCCTTTCTTCCCTCTCTCCTTGTGTCTTCCCCTCAGCATCCCCTTCCCTGCAGCAGCCACCACTTTTCAGCTGGTCCCTTCTCAATGTCACTAAAATGGCCAGCCATGCAATTATGGATATTAATATTCACCCGCTAACACTGCAGTGAGGTGGGGTCTGTGGAGCTCCTACCTCCCAGCTTGCTGTGCCACCCTGCTGTGCCAGCAGATTCAGGAAGGCGACACCACACTGGTTTATCCTGGTTTGCTTCCCAACCTCGACAGCTGGTTATAACTGGCTGAGTGATGGCTGGAGTTCAGCACAATTCAGATGTCTCAGAAAGTCTATATAAACATCATTCCTACTTAGAGGTCCTGCTGGAAGGAGTGTCCATTGAGCACTGAGTGAATTACAGGCTTTAGAAACTACCTGGCAATGCTGTAGACCTTGAACCAGATGTGAAACTTCCACTAACGCAACCTTTAACGTCTTAAGAAGGTACTTGGCTGCCAGTTGGTTTTAGGCACTCTGTAAAGGGACTTTCTAAAAAAATCTGACTCTGGACCAGCATCCCCGTTTGTTTCATCTCAATTTGGAGTGGTTAAATAGGAATTTCCAAAGGAAATGAATAAGGGGACCAGCTTCTTTCATTTAAAAGGCTTGTCTAAGTAAAGCCAAGTGACAAAGGAATTCAGTGTAAGGTTTGCAATTTTTGTCACTCTTGTCTAACCAGATTTACATTGTCAAAAACAAAACAAACAACCCCCCCAAAACCAACATGAGAGAGCAGAGCATTTTAGAACGTGTGCATTACAAGTGATACAGAATATGCATTTATGATTCAAAATTATAAACAGCTGAGAAATAAATATGCAAAGTAGATTGTTCTATTTGCAGATGGTAATCCTGCCATACTGATTTTGCTCAGCTGTCTGATTTTTCAGTGTCTGCATTCCTGGTTCCTGAGGTTCCTGATTAAGAAATAAAATATGAGTCACGGTGCACGGTTACCTTCTGCACATCTGAGAGGGTAACTCAGTGACCAAAGACAGATTATTAGAGCCTGATCTTGCCCTGCTGAATTCAACGCACTGTCAAGGGATTGGGAAAAAAACCCCCAAACCTTTCCCTGCTCTACCCCTCGTTTTTACAGCTGTAGGATAAAGGTTCCTGCCAGCTGTTGTAGATCAGCTTGTAGTAAATCGTCTGCCCAGCCCAGCATTCCCGCGGGTCTCTGCGGGTGGGGACAGCCAGCAGGCAGTGTGCTGCTCGGCAAGGTGAGGCGCATCCCTTTCCCTCCCTCTCCCGAGGATGACTCAGACGGTTATTAAAGATTTCCAGCTTCCAGCTAAAAATGGCATCAGAAGCAGTGCCCTAGAGGGAAGATGGGGAGACATTGAGAAATGAGTTCTGCTCCTTTCTCCGCTTCCTAACACACACACACGCGCGCGCGCTCATGTGCGCACACGCACAGAGCTGATGTGCAGCTCGTCTGGGAAAAGTTTATTTTGCAATAAGAGAGGTTAGTATTCTGCTAAAGGCTTTTGCAAAGACTGGATCCAATTTTCGGAGCCTGTTGCCAATATTTGTGAGTCATTTCCTTGGAATCCTACCTTTGGTGTTTATTTCCCTTAGAAGGAAACTTGTAAAAGAATAATAATAGCTCTCATTCTTTGGGGAAAGTAGCATGCAGCAAAGTGGGAGACAACTCACTCTTTGTTCCAAAACACTTTTTTGTTTGTTTTGTTGACTTTCTTCAGCAGGCAAAAAGTGAAGAAGGCAATATAATTAACCCCATAAACTGTCTAATTTACAGTGCCAATGACATGCACATGCTGCTGCACCAGAGTGAAAGTTCAGTGAGGATGCGGTTTTGATTAGTACCTCTTTTAAAGAACAAGTGACTAGAACTGCCTTGTTATTTGGGAAGTCTCCTTATTTAACAGGAGGGCTTTGCTTCTCCTCAGCCCTGCCTGGCTGCCAGGACCCCCTTTTTCTCTCTGACTTCAGTCCCAGTAAGAACATCTAGCACCTATTCAGTGTCAAAACCCGTTACAAAGGTTAACTAATCATAAATACTGTCAGTTATAGTTTGCAGCAATGGGAGCACCTTTTATCCTCAGGATACTGAAGTGTTTTGCAAACTAAACTCCTACGGAGCTGAGTGGACCCTGGATGGAGCTTTATATGTCTAGCAGGGCCTTGCAGCCACCAGCGGGGTGGAGGCAGAGAGCATATGAGACATTTTGGCTAAGAACACTGGAAAAAATATTTATCCTTACTGAAATAAATACCATGGGGCTTTATTGTTCTCCCAGAGCAGGCAGGCGAAGCAGCCTTCATGAGATGGCTGCAGTAAACTTGATAGCACCTTTTCTCATATCTGCCAGAGCCCTGGAGCAAAAAAAAAGATTGCAAATTTGCTTGTATTTTCATATATTTGCATAAATTCTGGAGCAAACTCTGTTAGCACACCATTTAAGAGTTTGTTGAATATAGGCTACCAAAGGTAGCTGACACATACCTACAAAGAAATAAAAGAGGAAACATCTTTTCTGTCGGTATAGAAACCTCCTCTAGTTCTGCTTTACAGAAACTAGAAGTAGGAGAAAGCATAACTGTTAAGAATTCAAAAGAACATTTTCTTTTTTCTTTTTTTTTTTTTCCTTTGAAAAAATGCTTGCTAAGAAAATCAGGGAGCTCTGATAAACTGGGACAAAGTAACTCCAAAAAGTCTTCTGGGAAGAATTCAAGTGCAAAGTATGAAAAGGAAAAAAAATTAGCATGCGAGAATGAGGAAAGTTAGAGAAATATTTGCTTGGAATTCTGTCTTGAGAAAGAGACGCTCAAGCATCTAGAGTTGTATAATCTAAATTAGGACAGATGTTAAATGAAGATACCTTTCAAACACTTTCACGGAAGGGTTGTATCTTGACACAGAAATCAGTTTCTGATTTCAGGTTAGTTCCTCTTCCACTGAACAGTAAGTCTAGCTCTGGAAAAAGAAGAAAAAAAAAAACCCAAAAAAAAAAAACCCAGTGGATTCCTTGAAATTCCCTGAAGAGAGGGCCAAGAAACACAGGGAAAAACACTAGATTTGGCAGGTCTATAGTTTATCTATACCTCCGAAGGATGAAAAGCTGAATTGACCCTGTTGGCACACAGACCTGTTGTTCTACCAGTCTAGTTATTTCAGCCAGTCTTAACCCTTTCATTTCACCCTTGCATCATGCTGATGTTAGATGGTGTTACACACATTTTCGATAGGAGGTGCAGTTGAAGGAGCAGAAAATCACCATTGCCCGGGGCCAGCACTGTCTTGCTGCCACCTGTCCTCATTCCCCTTTCCCCTCTGCCTCCGGCTTGTGGCTCAGCATCTCCCTCACCGCAGATAAGGGACCACTCTGCAGTGGTGCAATGAGACTGCAGTTCTTCTTCTCGGCTATTTTGTAGTGACAGGAGAAGGTGGAGATCTCCTTGTCTGCTCCCAACCTGTCTCTTGAAAGTCAAATTTACAGTTTAAATCCAGCATGGCCAATTCTAGATGATTTTCCACTTCTTGCAGCCTTGCTGCTCACCTTGCCTCTTGCCTCCCTTCCAAAGCCCTGAGTGCAGGGATTGTCTTTGGCTCTTTGCTTTCATTTACTGTGACTGGGCTGCCTCAATGTGCTGCAATTCAGTGCCCCCAGTGTTTCCCCTGCTTTGTTCATATCTTACTACAACTTCATGCATATCTATCCAGACAATAAATGTTTTCATCAAGGCTCTCATTATCCCCCATCTCTGTAACTTCCTCCTCCTTCAACTTGTACCATATCAGCCAGTTTGATCTATTTAAACACAAGCTCCCAACATCCTCTTCCCTGTCCACAGCTGCGGTCACAGCCAATCCACCTCCTGCCTTTCCTCCTTATTTGTCTGCATCTAGTCTTTTATTTTCACATGCTAGGTTGTCATAGCTCCACCTTAGCTGTCATCGCTCCACCATTGTCCCTACTATATGGCTCTGCTCTCCTCATCAGCGATACTGGCATCCTCATGCATTTATCTGCTGCTCCCAGGGGAGCCTTTATGCCCTCTTCCATGATGCTCTTGCCCACACCAAACTTTGCTGCAGCAACCATAAAGAGAGTAGATAGCTCACAATGAGGTTAGCCTGGAATTGTTTGCAAGTGATATAGATGAGGTTTGTTGTTTTGAATGTATGTACATCAGCCTGAGTGTGTGGTTGTGACTTTCCCCTTCTTCTCTCTGGCTGTCACCTGCTTTCATAGACTGGGTCCGCAGGGCTCATGCAGTGGGATTTCTGATTGCTCTTGCAGTGTAAATTTCCTGTAACACCAGAAAGGTAACAGCTACCTAAATGATAGCAATTTTGTTTTCTAAGTACTGTGATCCAGATGTTAACAAGGGTATAGTACAGTTGAGAAATACTATTCTCTCCTCAAGTCATGTTGTTATGCAATGGAAATGCTCCAGAATATATGATAAAGACTGAAACCGAGGCAGTGCTTGGGTACAAACCCAGGAGTTAAGAAAGAAGTAACCATCTTAAGTCTACTTCCTGTCTTTAGTGATCTTGGTGAGACCTGCAGCATTATTGTCGCAGGCATTTTACATTTAAGTTTGGGTTTTTAGAGGCATTCTGGATCTGTATAAAAAGCCCTTTTCACTGACATCGCATCAGGCTTGTTATAATGTGAATGGCATCATTACAGTTCTCTCATTAACATCATAATGGCTTTGGAGGAATAGTGAGTGAAAACCCCAGCAAATGGAGTAGCGTAGCAATGTATAGTAGTCTTACTGTGTAAAACCGCATATGGAAAAAGTTTGACATTTTAACCTTCAGGCTGCTGTAGATGCCTCGGGGTGTCCTCACACTGCATGCATTTGGCTGACAAAATGGAAAAATTGTGGTAGCCTAAGGATCAAGGACTGAGCTCAATAAAAAACTGTGCTTGGCTTCCATGCCACTGAAACCAACACAAGGCTCCTAACTGGATTTTTCAAAATTGAATCCAGCTCTAAGTGTGAACCTTTTGCTATAATTTTGTATAGTAAATGTACCGTATGCTCAAATGTACATCTTTCATCCTTTATTTCCAGTGGCGTTAATGGAAATGTAACAATGCGTGTGCTGTTCTGCAGTCTCACTGAAACAAACAGGATTTTGGATGAAATCCCTCCATTGCATACAATAATGTGGTATAAATGGGTCAGGCTTGTGGCTGGAGGACGATGAGATCTGGTTCTATTTCTGGTTCTGACACTGATTTGCTGAGTGACTTCTGGCAAGATGCTCGGGAGTGGATTTTGTCACCCTTAATGGGGAAAAACCAGTAAGTTGGCTCTTCAGGAGCAATGCTAGAGGTCCTGTTTACGGAGCTAGGTCCGGTAGCACTTTTTCAGTAAATACCACCTCATACCTCAGGATTTCAGTTTTGCAGTGCCCAACTTTACCATCAGGGAGGCTGACTCTTCCCATGTGCTGAGTACTCGCAGCTCCCTTCCCATTCATTCGCAGCAGCTGGAAATCAGTGCTTCTGAAAATCAAATGGCAACAAATAGCATGCTCAGAGTCACAAATCCTTTTGAAAGCCTGGTTCTCAGTTTCTGTGAGCTGAAGCAATTCCTGCACTAGAAAATGGGGCTTATTTCGTAGCTGAGTGCCACCTATAAGGCTTGGTAACACTTGCTGAGAC
This sequence comes from Brachypteracias leptosomus, assembly GCA_013401335.1. Taxonomy (NCBI): domain Eukaryota; kingdom Metazoa; phylum Chordata; class Aves; order Coraciiformes; family Brachypteraciidae; genus Brachypteracias; species Brachypteracias leptosomus. The sequence continues at coordinate 2,202 of VYZX01028673.1, read as the reverse complement.
CTACAAGCTTGGTTTGGGGCTCTGGTTTTCTGGGATTTTTAAAATTTTTTTTTTCTCCTCCTAGTGAAGCTCTATTATTTGTGCCTTGTTTTTATACAGTTTGGAAACATGGAGAATGTGCATGGACGGACAGTAGCTATTTATAGAAGTTAACTGGCCTGCCTCTATTAATTTTGCATGTTGTAAATAGCAGAAACAGTTCGTTTACTTTACTGGCTGTCCAGAGAGCTCAATTTTTTCAAGATAAATCAGCAGCACTGTGCAGAAGGCATCCCAACACTTCCTTCCTACCTACCTCATTCCTTCCTTCCTTTCCCCTTTCCTTCTTTCCTCCCTTCCTTCCCTCCCTCCATTTCTCTTTATTCCTTCTTTTCTCCCTTCCTCCCCTCCCTCCATTTCTCTTTATTCCTTCTTTTCTCCCTTCCTCCCCTTTTCTACTTAACCATAGGATAGATCTCTTTATGATGAAATATGGTAACTAGACAAAAAAAAAAAATCTGTCACAATCTCCAATTCTCATTAAAACATGCCACAAAGAGATGCTGAATTCATTAGGAGCACAGAAATCCTGAGTTTCCCAAAGCAGCAGCAAGTTCTCCCAACCCTTATTCTCTAAGGACAAACACTGAGTGTTGACATCATGCCAACACAAGAAGATTGATGCCTCCTGTGAGTGATTCCTCAGCGCAGAATAATGAGAAGAGTCCATGGGTGCTTTCTAATGATGCCATAACCTTTCCAGCCACAAAATACGTGACATTTTATCTGATCCTTGGGCCACTTTTTGGCCTTGCTCTTAGGTCAGCAGACTGACCCACTTGTTGTTTTGATCACTTTTTCCACATGTTGGTACTCAGCTGGGTAACAAAAGATGTGGGGAATAAATAATATATAGTCTGTGTCAGAGGTAACTTCTAACGGGCCAATCTAGTGGCTTGCTATTCTCTGTGGTGTTGTTTCTTTGCCCAGGAAAAGCAAGATGGCACTAGTGGGCTACTGGAAGACAATGACTGGGGGCTACATGCTGTGCATGATCAGTAAATTCATTCTGAAGAAAGAGTTTAGGCACCCTTCAGTACCATCCCAGCAAGATCTAGTGGCCTTTCCTTCCTCCTGTCTGGTGGACATCCCCTTCACCTCTCGTTTTCTGCCCTGGTGAAGAGCGTAGGGCAGACCCACACATGCGGGCACCTAAGGAACAGAAAGCTACGGCGTGCTGGAAGCCCATTTTTTCAGTCAAGTAGCAGCCTTGTGCATTCTTCCAGGATTTAAGAAAACAGCTGGCAGATGTGAATGATTTATTTTTCTTGCCTCTTCTGCTGCGGTTTAGTTTTTCCTCTTGTTAGCGAGCGCTCAGCTGCTAACACAAACAATTGCTGAAATTCCACCTGCCCACCTGCGGCCCCTCCTTCCCGCCGCTTGCTCGGGCCCTCATCTTCCTCCGGGAGGGCTGCACCGAGGGGGAACTATATCCCGCTTTCTTCGAGAGAGGAGGAGGAGGAAGGAGAGGAGGGGCTGGGCCGTGTCTGGGCGCATTGTTCCGCGCTCCTCTGCCAAGAAGTAGGTGACTATGAACTCATCCCCTGCCCCTCGCAGAAAGTTCGCTCCCTCCCTCCCCTCCCCTCCCCTCCCGCCTGCTGTCGCGGCAGGAGGCAGCTCGCAGCCTGGCGCTGGCCCTGGAGTCCCCGCTCCTGCTTAATATTCCGCCCGCTCCGCCGATGTTGTGCTTGGCTCCGGTGGGACTGCAACTCACGGCTTGAAACCGGAGCCAATTTTCTGTCTTAGTCTCGCAGTGTTTTGACTGGAGGCAGATCCAGTTCAGTCCGATCGGGGCTGGTGAAAACAACTACCTAAGTCTCCGCTTGTCGGCTTCCTCCGGGAGGGAAGAAAGAAGAAAGAGAGCGCAATCCCCGGCTGCTGGGCGCGCTCCCTCACACCCGCACACCCCACCGGGCACATACCCGCACCCCCGCCGATGCCGAGCGCGCCGTGCCAGCGCCGCCGGGAGAGAATGGGAAGCGAGTGAACGGATCCGTGCCGGTGCGTGAGCGGCGCCGGGGGCGGCGGGGCCGGGGTGGGGGGAGAGCGCACAAACTCCCGGTGCAGGCGACCCCGCGCCCTTTGTGAGAGAGGGCTCCGGGATTTTTTTCTGCTGTAAGAAGCGGGTTAAAAAAAAAAAGTGTGTCTGTGTAAGAGATATGG
>VYZX01028670.1:223792-269848 GCA_013401335.1 Brachypteracias leptosomus | reverse complement strand
ATCCCAAAATATTTACATGGGCATTTTCTTCCCCATGAAAAATTTTGACAAAGCAAAGACTGGAGGTTTAAATTGCAAATTCACCACTACCTAATGTGAAGTGGGTTGCACATTTCATCTCTCCTGTAAATTAGAGAATGAAAACAGCTTGTCATGCCTCTTGAGACCAGTAGGTACCTTCAACAACAAAGTGCTAAAAGCTGAGCCAGTGCTAATGACTAGCTTTACATTTCCTTTAAGCGGATGCTGGACTCTTTTCCTTGAGTGTCTATNGTGCTGTGTATTACAAGGCAACACAGACTGACATTACCAATGTATACTTTATGGCTACTCTGCTTCTAAAATGCTATTTTTATACATAAAAAGTGATAAAGGTCTTACAGCACCTCATAGGCAGTTTTACCAGTCATTACACACTTATTTTCCCAGAACTCGTNTATAGCCTGTGGAGGAAAAAAAAGGACACAATTTAATAGAGGCTGAAGTCCTGCAACTATAAAATGACACAGTGGGAGGGTCCTGCAGGGACAGACTTCAGATTGGCACTAGGCACTAGTCTGAAGTGGCAGCTTTTCCTTCAAGAGATAAACTAGATTAATTATTGCCTCAAGATTTAGTATATTGCTAGGGTTTGCTGAACAGTCCAGCAAAAAAATGGGACTGAGTGATAAGTAACTAAAAAGCTCCCTTGAAGTATACACAAGCAAAAGCAAACGAACCATATTTTAGTAAACACATACCTCTATGATCAGCTAATATTTCAAACACCAGTTACCAATGTTCACCTCCAGTGTGGCAGTTGTTGACTTTGAAGACTGGAAGTGATATCTTTAAATAACGCAGCTCCATTGTAATAAATTGAACTGCACCAAAGTCAACTCCAGAAGAGACTGATCCAAGCATATTTGACTTTAAGATCAAAACAATCTGAGTAAAATTTTCTGAGAGTGAGTCTAATCGCTTATCTTTACTAGACAATGTTATCATAGTCAAATATACACCCCAAGAACCAAGGCAGCTATCAGCTACAGTGCTGCTACAGTGCCGCAGGGGCTGCAGAACAGGGTACACTGTGCTCAGGGTTGTGTCAGTTGACTCATGGAGTTCTTCCCAGTTGTGTTTGAACATGGCAGCATTTTACATGGTACACCAGCCTACAAAGAACATACAATTCATGCATTAATCATCCATGTCACGGAAGCACTTCAGATATGGACTAAGACGTGGTGTATTGGGGGTGGGCAAGCCAGGTTCTGTGTGTGTTTTGCTCAGAGCTGAATTTCCTCTAGAAATGAACAGCCACGTAAAGTCCAAACATTAACAACCTAAAAAACTTTTCAAAGGTCTTCCTCAAGCTGAAGTTATGACTGCATTCAAACCAAACTGATACTTACTTTACTTCCCAGTTTGCTGAAACAAACTTTGAATGAAAGACTCACCTACATGAAGCTATGTACTTCTGACTCATTTTCACCACTAACCTTAGATCATACTGTAACAACAGCCAGGAGAGGACTAATCAAAGCTTCTCATTCATCATGAAACTTGATAATACATTTTACAGACAAAGTGCTTAGATCTTGAAAAGGAATCCTGTAATTTTAACATTATATATGATGGCTATTCCAGAGCCAAGTGCAAAACAAGGTTGTAGAGCCACAAAGACAGCCTGGTGGTATGCCACCAACTCCAAGAAAAAAAAATGTGCCTCTTGCTGCTGTAGAAACAAGCTGCACCAGAATCTGACATACAAGTGGGACTAAAGCAGAACTGGGAGCTCAACACATGGGTGTGCTCACCAGGCTGGGCATGGTGCTCTGAAAGGCAGAGTTCAGAAGTTCAGATCTTGGACCAGCATCTCACATACACACACAGCACATTTATATCTAGCATGCAGCTTTATCTAGAGTGAGACACATGCATAAATATCTTTCTAGTAACCAACTCCTTCTAGTTGTATGTTAGCTTGAATTTACACTGGAGAAGCCTGGTGCATAGCTGAGTTATAGTGACTGAAGTGCTCTTATAGTAAATGCTCTCCATGATAAATCAGTACAGAATTAGTCCCACACCTTCCTAATATTTGCATCTTCTTTATCTATAAGAAATCCTTCTACAATTCTTCCAGACCCACTCAGCCTCATACCCTACAAAGCCAAATGCTGTATCTATTCACTGTCATTGGTTTATTAAATACACCTTTTTAAGCTTGCCAAAATTGCTTTTTCTGCCTTCAATTTCTGGTATGTATACTGTCATATGGGAGGACAGAGTTCAAAAAACCCTTGGAGTAGGAAAGTGGATTGCCCCCCACCTTTTTCAGTGCCACAGCTTTCCAAAGAGAAGCTTTTATATCTTATGTAGTAACTGTTAGCAGTTTGTGACATTTCTAGTCTGTCCAGGGTGTAACTAGTACATGACGGGTCAAGTCTGTCACCTTCATAAAAGCAAAGAACATCTACACTGGCACACTACACTGTGGAGTCCCTCTGAGAATTACCAATGTCATACCAAATATCATCAGCAGTATTTATCTTCTCTTCATCTCTGCCATTTGTAAGAGCTTCCAAAAAATTCAGATTATTTTTACATGAAGACAGCTTTCTCCTTACTCTTGTGAAGTGACTGCCACAAACCAAAGCCTGAATCCATGAGATTTAATCTGTCCATGTGGCAATTATAATTAAAATACATCTCTCTTTGGGGAATACCTGGAAAATTAAAGTTATTGTTGTCATTATTATTAATTATCAGAAGCTTGCTCTTAAAAAATTATCAGTCCTTAGATTTTGATACTCCCTATTATCCTCATTAGGTAAACAGTGAAATAAAGATGAATGAATTGCAAGCAGATGAATTCATGATTAGCCAAGAATACTTTACACTGAATTCTGTAACCAGCAGGTTTCACATCAGTAGAAAATGCTTGCACACCCAGCTGTACTTTGGGTAAATGTTCACATGAAAATAGGGCTCTGATTAGGAAACTTTATTCAGAGAAAGAAACATAAATCAGGTGCAAGAAGATGAGGTTAAATCATTCTCATGTAGCTGGTCAAGGATTTAGGAAGGAAGCAATACTAATTATGGGCCCATCCCAGACACATCAGATGGCATTATCCTAAATAAGAAATGACATATAAAGCAATGGATCATTTCTGCAAGGGAGATAGGGGATGTTAATAATGGGCCAAATTTAGGGTGAAGGAAAGCATCAGAGTCCTCCAGGGAAGCAGTTCTGCTTCTCTGATTTCCAGGCCAGTGCCAACATTTGCACAGCATGGGAGATGCTCTTCCTGATGTGTTGGATGTTTTGCCAACTGTATTTACTTCTCTTCCTCCTGTCTCAACCCCAACATGTCCCTTGTTCTGGCAGGTGCAGAAACATGGGCCTCATGGCCAGATGGACAACCCCCAGGAGTCCTCCCTTGTCAGCAATTTGCCAGAGGTTTCTCTTGTGCCCCTTGACCCATTGCAAAGCTACCAGCTCCAAAGGAGCCCAACTCTCCAGCCTCAGACCTTGCACACTGCTTCTACTGTTCAGCAAACAGAAAGGAGGATTGACTTGGAGGAAAGCTTCCATTTAACAAAGAGGCAGAAGAAAAAAAGATACTTAGATCTACCCTAAAGGATCAAGTTCCCTAAATCTCTAGCTTGCAGTCTAATTTAGAACAGAAGTTGAATGTTACAGAAATGCTAATCAGTTGTTCAATTGCATTTGTTGTGCAGTAATATAGAATTGGCCTTTGCTGTGTATAATGTCAAAACACGCTATTTTAGGGAGCAATATCCCCCTCTGCCAATCTCTGTGTAACACTGTGCCACACACTGCTGGCATGACTCAGCACACTTACATGTTCTTAGAGAAAATCTATCTTTTGCAGGTGGAGGAAGCTAATGGGATCTGCCTTCTTTCCATGTTGCTATTACAGAGGGTCCCATCTCAAATGAAGCTTAAGCCTCACCTGTGTATTGTATTTATTTCTCAGAGGCACAGGCCCTATGTCTGCTGTCACCATTTACAGCCAGACAGACCTCAGAGCCACGTTTGTGGCAGCTCTACAGCGCCCTTCAGAAGTTGTCTCACTCAAATACAACCAACTCAGGTTGCTCAGGTGCTTGCTAACAAAATACTGTTCTGCATGTGTCAGACAGCATCTAAAGTCAACCCTACTTGTTATTTTATCACCTACTTATCACTTCAAAAAATCCTGAGGTAGGCTCTTAAATAAAGAAGAAATTTAAAGGCATATGCTATCTAGTTTGCTATGGTTTAGTATGACTGTGCAGCACATTCCCTGCACAGCACCAGCATGCGCTATGGATTTATCCTCTTGGTATGAGTTCATACTCTGAAGGAACAGAGTACCATCTAGCATCAGTGCTGAACCACATGGGCCAGAGCTTCCAAGGGGCCAAATATGACAGCAGATATATGTTTAAAATATCAATTATTGAATGCATTTGTTGTGTAGCCACAGCAACCTGCTGTTTACAATGTATTATGCATTAGATCCACTTACACAGCGATTTCCATGGGGAAACAGGGTTAGACTCATGCTTGCTGTCCAACCTGTACAAGAAATGCTGACTGCCCTGTCACTGGGATCTCCAAAAGTGCTCAGGAAAGGCCTAACTCTGTTCCCATTAACTTTAATGGAAAACAAGACCAATAGTTAGTGCTTCTAAAAGTCTTGTGTATTCTGTCAGTGGCCCAGCCCCTTATTTCAATCTTCCAACCTTTCACTCCAAGAACTGTCATCACGAAGCAATGGTTTGCAGAATTGTGTTCTTCATTACTCAAGTAGATCATTTACAATATATTGTTACCACGCAACGGTATTTGTATTTAAAAGCTAATACATGTTTTTCCCTCTAACTCTAGTTTTACCTTGTCTTGCAAGTCATGGCCCAAAGCACATAAGCTAGTGATCAAATTAGCAAAGGGGAATCAGAAAATGAAGCTTTTGTCCCTCATTCTGCTGTAGGGCAAGCAAGTTCAGGGAACTCATAAACAACCTTTCTGGGTTGCTTGGGGTTTTTTTTGGTCTTCTTCTGGCCTGGTTGCTTTTCAGCCAGGTCTGCTTCATTGTGCAGCTACAAATATGACAGTGGGGTACAATCCAGTGACAGTGTATGAAGTTAAGATACAAGCAAAGATTGTAGCAGAAGTATAGGAGCTGTTTAAACCAGTTTAATCCCTTTAGAGCAGTGCTGCTACAAAGCATCACAGAGCCCACAATCACAGATGACCCAACTGCCCTGGGCACCCTAGTATGTAACTACTCTTGAGGAAACACTCAAGAGAAATAGCAGTCCTAGCTGAACATCCTTGTTTTAGTTCCTTTAAATCATACCTTTTATACTAGTATTAATATCTTTAAAAGCAGTGACAAGTAGCATTAAATCTTTGTTCCTTTTTTCCTCATTGTTAGTTCAATGGGCTGTTAGCTAAAACATACAAAAGAAAGGGAGACTGGCTGACTTGAGACCTGCTGAAGAGGCTTTTGCTTACACTGCCTGCATTTCTTTGTTTATCTGACTGTATTGTTTTGCTTCAATCGTTGTATTTAGAGCATTCATAAAAAGGATGAAATAGTGAGTTTTTTCCAAGATGCTGTGGCTATAGCTAAGTTCTACTGAGCGTGCAGGAGCTCTGCAAACAAAGAGCTGAGCAAACAAAGAAAAAATCTAGACAGAAGCCAGGAACTCCTGCCCCAGCCCAAACACAGAAAAACGGCCTTGGGTGGCTGTTGAACGTGTACAGGTGAGCATGACAAAGGGTGACTGCAAGAGGTGGGCTGTCGAGTCTCTGTTCCTGACAGGTTTATTTTAATGCTTATCTGTGTATGTTTACTCAGTTTGAGGGCATTTCCACATGGAAGTGGATCCACAAACAAGGATCTATAAGAGGATAATTATTATTTTGCATTTGCACTTTACAAACATCACTGAATTAATTCTCCCAACACTCTGCTGTAATAGTGGTGGTGCAGTTCAGTCAGGAAACAGGCAGAGTTCAGTGATATCCAAGCAGTAAAACTGTATGTTTCCTTACATCACCTCTACTAACATTTTCCCCCCCATCAGATATGTAAGTGTTGGAAAAGGAGAAGCAAATTTTTAGCATCCTTCTATTCAGTGATGTTACACTGTGTAGCTCAAACAGGCTGGAGTAGCTCAACTGTAAACTATAAGTGCCCAGCAGACACAGACATTCAGCCCCAGCTCAAGTGAGAATAACTTACTTGTCATATTGCCATTGCAGGTTTAATTGTAATAGTAGCTAGCTGTTGTGGTTTGAGTCCTTTTTACCCTACCACCATCACATCCCACTTCAGTGTTCCCTCCTACTTCCCCCCAAAAGGAGTTAGGCTCAAACCAAGCTATTCAAGTGAGAGAAAAATTTTGTTCTACTTCTTCCATAAGAAGCAGCTCAGAGGGATGTATGCTTTTTGCAAGTGTTTAAATTTTTACCATAGTATTTATTAACCTATCCTAATGTTGACTTATGCTTCAATAAGGTGTCCAAAGAAGTTGAGCAGTATACAATTGTTATAAAGAGAACGGTACATTATTGCTGATCTCAATTTGCATCAGAGAACAATCAAAGGACTTTTATGGGAGTCATTACTACAGGCACACAGTGAGTGCAGAGTCTGAATTTAAAGCACTGCAGCAGTGGCAGAACTACCACTTTCATTTGTCACCTCAATAGAAGACATTAAAAAATATATAGGTAATGAAACTTAAGCATAACAGGTTAATAATTAAGATAGCACAGATTTCTCAATGCTGAAACAAGAACAAAAAGGTAATACAAAGCATCTGTGCCATGACAACATAGCAAGCAAGAATTCTGTAAAACCACAGGTTGGACAAAAGGTATGAATTCAAAGGTGGGGGTTTACTCCTTTTCAGGATATTTCAATGCTTCTACAGTTTCCATGGATGAGGTTTGTGACAGGTTTATCATTTTCAGCTGCCTCACCCCCATCCCATCTTTCCCTCCTCCCCTTCCAAAACACATACAGTTCTGCCAGAGCTGACCATCACGTGCCAAAGCCTGCCTGTCTCTTTAGCCTCTGAAGTTGGATGCTGAAGAGGTGAGGCTGGCTTTCAGAAAAGGTCAGCTAGCGCTAAAGGAGGAGATGGCCCCAGAGGTAGCTTGAAGCACTTGAAATGATAGAATAACACTTTTGAATTGGCAAAGGGGCAGATAGAAATGCACACAGGAGGAAGCAAAGAAGTCAAGCCAACAGGAGATGAAAGTGAAGGGAATGGAAGGAAGGGTAACACGTATAGGGAAAGTATAAATAAAGAGGCACAGCATGAAGATAAGCACACCTTAATAGCGGAGAGGGTCCTAATCAGTAGTATAATGACTATCGACCTCAGCCCTATACTTCTACACCTTTACTTCTTAAAGGGAGTTTATAGCACATTCCAAAGCTACCAAATCGGAACAACTCTATCTTTCCCCCTCCCATTGTACTTGGAGACAAAGCAGAACTAATTTCCTCCTTCAGAGGCAGAATTAAAGATTCATTTCCAGGATTTTGTTCTCTTTTGCCCACCACCTGTGCAGGTTCAGCAGCCTCACCACCACCATGCTTCCTACAGTCTTTCACCCTCTGTCCTTTCCCACAGGAAGCAGAGCCCTGTGTCTTCCTACCAAATGTGGCAACATGGTGGCAAATGCATTAAAGAATGAAGCAACCTGTCATCTCTTTAGAGGGTCTTAAAGATTGTTCTGTTTTAGTCTACCTCCAGATGTGAATGTTTCTGCTTTTCATTTTTCTCCCATTGCAATGTGCTAGTGAGGTTTTTTTTATCTGGCAGATGCTGGAACCAGGGACATGGTAAGAGTCTTGGTAACAGCTCAGCATGTGCTTCTGCACTAGCCTCTCTCTGCCAGGTTATCTGGAACACAAGGTAGCGAGAGTCCTTGCTTAGGAGAAGGGACCAGAATCTGTCTTGACAAGTGTTTTGCATGCAGTTAAATAGACAAATGTATTCTGCTGCCAGCTTCTTGCAGGAATTTGACTTGATGCCTGTCACCAAACAGCTTCTTTTGCACTAGAAGAATTACAAAACACTCATACCCTATAATGATCAAAAAGAGAGCCCCCATGCCCACATTAGATTTCAGAGATGCAATCCACACTCCCTTGCAAGCTAATAACATCTAAGACTACATAAAATTAGGATACACATTTCTGAAGAGTAAAATAAATGTGAAAAAAAATATTGTATTATATAGATGTCACTGGTCCATCCTCTCCTGTGGCCTGGTTGCAGCAATGAGGATCCACCTCCACAAGACATTGCACCATGCACGTGTGCAGTGCAAGCCTCTTCTCAATGCCTCTGGTTAGTGATGACCCTCTCGTACAGAGCAGAAAGCGTGATACAGCTCAAACTGGTTTTAAGGCTAATACTGTTTGGATACACTCAGTCTGCATGCAAATATCTAATGTGACTCCTACCAAGCTATTTCATTGATGCTTTGTAGCAGTAAGTCCCAAAAGACAAGTGTGCTTTTTATATTGTCTAGTTAATTAGCTATTTTTCCAATTCACTACTTGGTTTTGTGTTATGGTCAAGCAGGAGTCCATTAGAATACCTGTTACTATGCATGATTAGAAACTCTCATTTTGGAAAAGCTTTAAAGTAATGGTGGCATTCATTTGTTGCCAAATACAAGCTCCCAGGAGACAAAGTAAGTTCTCTTCCTTATTTCACCTTCTGGATCACTTTGTTTCCACTATGCCCTATTTCAGAAACTACAGTGCACCCAAACCTCAGAATCACAAGTAAAGACATTAATGGTAAAAAACCAGCTTTCAGTCTCAGCTAGAGATTGTGCCTCTTTAGTTATCAACACTAAATACTGCAATTAAAGACTTAAAAAAAGACACTAGCAATTTACATGACAAGAACTAACAAAGCCTGCTTTTTATGGATGTGTATCTTGTAGTCAATTGAAATCCAAGAAGCTGCAAGATCCACCTGAAGCTACCCCTGCTGCTGGAGCATCCATAAAGGATTCCCCAGTTTCCTTTCACCCAATGAGTTTTTGCAACCTGTCCTTCAACCATGATCTCTTCCCCCTCCATTTGACCACCCATTTTCACCCAGCTTACAGAAGCCCTCACAGCTTCAGCACTAACAGGTTTTTGTGAGTATCTGCTTAAATTTATTAACCACTAACAGTATTATTTCATTTAATTTATTTCCATAGTAAATCAAACAAAAGGACATACTTAATATATCTTCCCATTCCTTGTTCCACTTGCTCAATGACAATTGCAATGCAAACAGATTTCCCAAAGAAGCTGTAAAACCTCCATCCACTGAGATACTCAAAACTCACTTGAAGAGGGTCCCAAACTGATCTGACTTCAAAGTTGGATCTAAATTCAAAGCTAGTGCCTCCTTTGAGCAGGTAGGCTGTACCAGATGAGCTCCAAACTACTTTCTACGTTTGCTATGCTGCTAGTAGAATCAACAGTTCTGAGCACATCTCATAAGCTTCCTACTATATTTAGATACCTAAATTGAATTGCCTATTAAAACTTACTAGTAAACTGTACAGCAGAGTCTGGAAGCAGACCAGGAAGGATATTGGAAATACTCCCCTCTCTGTATTACTGCAGCCACCCCATGGTTGATGAATATTGCATGCCAAGTTATTTACTACCTGGAGTATCCACAATAAACATTCAACAGCCCACCAGCCCATGAGTACAGCCCATCAGGGTATCTTTGCAGTACTTCTGAAAGGCACTAGTTGCAGTGCCACATAAGCCAGAAGTCAAAAGCAGCTAGATAGAGCACCAGTTTCTTCCACGGCCCACTCATTCTTTGACTTCTCAAAGGAAAGAAAGACAACAAATTGACTGAGCCTTAACAACTCATCTCATAGTCTTCCAAAAATGGTAACAACTTTGTCACTTCTGGCTATAACTGAATTTAAGTTGGCAATTCTGCTAACCCTCTAAGCCATCCAGCCCCTCATGCTTTTCATTTTTTTAGGATATGGTTAGATTAGCCCATCCATTATAAATATGACACAGCAGTACCCACAAGCATTACAGAGTTTTCAGCATTTCAGCTAAAACCCCCATTTTGGAAGGATTTATAGCTTGGCTGCAAGAGTGGCGTCTGGCTGAAACGTGGCATACGAAGTCTCGCCATAAGAGCCCAGCCGTTTAATAATAAATCAATTTGGCTATTTTTAAATCAGAAGGCTGAAAAATACAAATAAAGTTTACCATTTGCTGACACATCTTTGATCTCGGAATGTGAATTCCACAGGCCAACTCTTCAGCTGATGTAAATCAGCATAACTACACTGGCATCAGTGGAGCTCCAGTGATTTACATGCTACAAATCTGTCCCTGTATTTATTAATGGAATATTTGTAGTTAGCTTCTGGGTCAAATCTTTGCTGTTGATGTAACCTACTGGAATCAATGAGGAGTTGCACCTACAAATGCAGAAAAGACTTAAGTTTCTTTCTTCCCACTCCTGATTATTTAATTTTCAATTAAAATAAAATTGCAGAGAACAAGACTAATCATAGACAACCCAGAGTATTTAAGGCAGGGCATACCTTAGTCCAGACCATAATGAGATTTACAAGCCAGCTGTAGGATATGCATCAATTGCTACTTTTTAACCTTTATAGATTGATCCATATAGCAATCTGTATTATTGTTGATCCATATTTACACCATAAGCCTGTATTTTAGCAATTTCATAGGGAGGCCATGCTGAAACTTTAAAAAAAAAACCCACCTCTGAAAAAGAGGCCAAAGATTTGGCATTACATTCAGGATTCTCTGTTCCTTCCTCCTCTCCCCCACGCTATCTCCTACCTATTGCTTACTTTCTGCAACACAGAGAGGTAAACTCGTCTGCCTCAACTTCTTCAAACCATGCACGTGCAGAGTGTCAGCTACTGAAGAGACCAGCCAGTATCAAGGGAGCAAGTAAGAAAAGCCACTAAAGCCAAAGGCCAGAACATCCAAGCTCAATTTAAGTCTACCCCAATTTCCTCTGCCTCATAGGGCAAGTTCTGTCACCTTTTGGCACTGCTTCCATCCCCTCCTCCTGCCATAAAGCCAAATGGGACTAATGATATTTACTAAACTGTGTGTGGAGCTGGGATTTATGTATGACATATGCTAAACATACCATCTATTTGCATGTTTATGATTGCACATGCCATCATAAATGCAAGGTGGAACTGCCTTTGCAAATGCATCATTTTACAAACACTTCTGACAACCTGAGTATCCTCTGGGTTACTGACCAGATCTTTTTAAAAATAGTATTTTATATTTAGTGATGCTATAAACACAAAACATTTACTAACACTCAGTACATACAGTGCCTGTCTATTGTGGTGTATGCAGAAAGCATTGTAGCATTAATTGCTGTAATGCCTATGATTAAAATGTTTGCTTTTTTCACTCAGTACATTCCTTCATTTGCTGAATAATTCAGCTTCTGTAGAGGCTTAGCTGACCTTTGCTTGATAAAGTCATATTTCTAAGCATTTGCTTGCATTTGGTATTTTTAATCAGGTTCAAGTCCACTCACTACACATCAGAGCTGAGAATAATGATGCAGATACATGTTTTAGCCAAATGATGTTCCTTATAGCGCACACACTTCCCCCAAATCACTGAGTTGTTAACTAAAGTGTAAGAGAATTTATGATGCTAAATAAAACCAGGAAAAAAAAAAAAAGATGTTTTAATAAGATGAAAATCCAAATGTTAAAATAATGAGCCATCTGTATGGGTGGCCCTCTCCTGAGAGATGCCAAGAGCTTTACCATCTGTGAAACATTTACCAGCTGTTTCCTTCCTTTTTCGTGAGAACATAAGAAATCCTTGCAGTTGGTGTTTCTAACTGACACATCCTAGTGAAGGAAACAGGTTTGTTCAACGTCAGGGACCTCTCATGAAAGCTAGCCTGGCTGGAATTAACCTAATAATATTTTGGTAAGCATCACTGTTCCCTATTTCAAAAAGGTCTTTCCAAACAATGGTCCACCAGGCCACAGAGGACTCTGGAAAATGGAAGAGGCAGAAAACAGCTTACAAACTGGTGTCGGAAAAAAACCCAACTGAATATTGGATCTGAACATTTCTTTACGGTTTTGCTTTTTTTTTAAACCCTACTTAGTTGCAGGAACTCAGGGTAAATTTGTAACCCATATGAAGCACAAAGGCACCTGCAATAAAAAAGTATAACTAAGTATAGCACTGGACCTTGCCTTCCCACCTCTGATCATTGTTTCACACACCTGCAACCAGCACACCCTGCAGCTTTTGACCCAACCCACAAGGTACCCCAGGGCAAGGGAGTTCAGTAGGATCCTCAGGTCAGGCAATCATGCTCTGAAAGATTTTAGTTTGCAGTACACACAGATCAAAGGCTACAAAATAAAGACAAGTTTATTCCATGAAAGACTATATTGGCTTGTATTTATTTGTATCCTGATGTGCTGTAGCCCTAATTGCACAGCATTTAATTATTTCCTTAGTGTTCTCTTATGTCATTAGCTGCCAATGTGAATTGAAGAGAATATAACTTAAGAAGTAGAATTAGCTCTTAAATTCCAAGTCGATGAAATTTGCCCACAGGAGTGATAAAAGGAGTTTCAATGAAGTATTCAGTTATCTTTTCTAAAGTTAATTTTTCAAGAGACTTGTGAAGTGAGTCAGGGGAAAAAGAAGAAAATCAGCATCTGATCAAGTTGACAGTCTACGTAGTTGTGTAAATAGCAATATTTGGTTACCATTTATATGCCAAACACCATGAAATCCTGTACTTCACAATTATGAAAATTCTAACAGACATGAAAACAGACATCAGCTCTACAGTACACTGACAGCACCTGCCTCAAATCAACAACCATTTTTAGAAATAAAAGTTTCTTCTTGCTTCCCTCACTCCCTTTCCCAAAAAAGGAACATTAGCCATGGCACGAAGAAATGAAGGAGGGTTGTAATTTCTTGTGTGGGGATGCACTGAGACACGACTGGTGACACCACTGCAGCATGAACAAATCAGGACAGATTTCTGACAACAGTAACCAGAGTCCCCTTTTGCTCACAGGGGAACAGCCCCACACAAATTGCAGAGCTGCCTCTGGAGTAAACCCTATCCCGCCACTGCTCCCACCCAGCCCAGGGCTCATGTTAACTGAATGTAACACAGCAACCCCAGAACCTCTTCAGCTTTTACCCATCACAATGTATCCTCCGTAATCAGCTCCACGATACCTGATAATTTCCATTTTCCAAGAGCTAAGTACAGAGAAGTTGTCTCCATACATGGGCTATCTATACCACAAGTGATGTTACAAAGCATAACCTTTACAATTCAGTTAAGCAGCACCAGAATAAGGACAAGGCAGCATACTGTGGGCACTGTCAACATAAACACAAGTAGACCCTTGGGCAGTTAACCTGCTAGTATTTACAACATGAGAGAACTAGAAGTATGCATGACACAAATACCTGCAAAAACCATTACTGGAGTTGCTCTGCATCTTTCAGCAGTGAGTTGTAAGCCAACAGATCACACTATGGGCCACAAAAGAATTTATCTCCTTGAAATCAGCATTGAATCAGACAGCCAACGCAAGCATCATGTAGCTGAGCACTGCAGGATCTGTTCAGTATGTAGTTAAATTTAAGTGTGAAACTTGTTTTGTTATACATAATGCCAAATACACTTCAAAAGAGACAAGTACCAGCAAAAGGAATAAAAGGGCACAGGGCATTTGGAAGAAGGAGTGAAGGACTCTCCCAAAACACAACTGAACTGAGGGCACATCCCAAACAGCCCTAAGTAAGTGAAATTGTAAAAAAGGATAACCTCAAGGTCTCCAGGACTGGCTACAGTAGTGTATCTGGTACATCATTTATCATGATACCATGTCAAACTGCAATGTGTGGCAAGGTGTAAACATTAATGTGCAATTCCAATTTCTCTCCATAACTCAAAAAAATTGTACTTTGCCAGTAAATTATGTCAGAGTTGTAGATATTTTTTATTAAACCACTTTGAGTACTATTAAGCACAGTTATAGAGCTACCAAAACATATCAAGACATAACACAGCATGGATATTAAGAAAGCACAATTGGAAATAAAGGACTCACTTATGTCCTGTTGTGCAACCCTGCCTCCCCAATATAACATTCATACTGACAATATAACACCTGGCTTTCCTCATGAGAATGAATATTTGGGACTTAACTTTTAAATAATAGCAAAGAATGGTACAAGACTTTTGCTAGGCATCCTCCCAATGGTTTTAGAATGGGTTCTAATACTGAATGGTACCAAAGAGTTTGTGATCAGTTCTTTAAAGAGGAACTACAAGGTTTGGGAGCTTGCACAATGGTTTAGAGCACAGTTGTATCACTTTCAAATGGCTTTCTTTTGCCAGAAAATCTAATGTCTTTAAAAGATAGTGAATACTCAGTTTCACGCAATCTGTGGAAAGCAGGTCCTGGAAAACATCATACCAATATTTATTCCCAGAGAAACTGAGGCATGAGGTAATACAGAACTATTTTCAGGCTGATGTATCTGTGCTTGCCTCAAAGCCGTCAAGTCAGCTCAGTTAGACTGAAGTCCTGATGGTGCTATAGCCCTTATTTTCTTCTTTAAGTGTCACAAAAAAAGTGTTATAAAAACCTTGGGATACAGGATGGTATAGAAAATGTGGGTTGTTTGAGTGTTACCTCTTCAAAGAAGGAGCTGCTTTTGAGGTCAACTGATTTTAATTGATTATATCCTCTAGTGACCCGAGCTCATAACAGCATCTACACTTACATGAATGTTATTAGTATGTGCTTAGAAAGGGCTCAGGAAAAAGCTAACACTGCCTGCAATACATGCTGTGTTCCACTGCTAGAATAAGATTAAGGTCATTGGCAGGGCAGACCATGTATGTGTAAAGTTTACATTGCAGATATCTTCACTGGTTTGCTGAAGTGCTCATAATTTCTGCCACTCAAATACTCTTCAACTTTGTGAGTATAGAACATATGCAATTAATCAGAAAGCCATTACTAACAAAAAAAAAAAAAAAAAAGGAGTTTGTAGGTGTATGAAATCCTGCATATATTTTAGGATTTATAAAACCCCACAGCTCAGTCTGCTATTTAAGACAAATAACCACCAGGTTTTAAAATTAAGCAATCTTATTTTTTTGTTGCTATTTTGAAACCTCTCAGGGTGATTTTCCATGGTTTTAAATTCCTTACACTACATCAAACGTAGCATGTGTGTATATGCATTTGTATGTATATATTAACCCATTTTGCTCTTGGTTCCAGTTCTAAAGAACAAATATTGCTCTGAACAAAGCCCACCTAAGTACTAGCCTTCCACATGCAAACAAGGAAAACATCACTTTGCATTTGAAGTACCTAAATAATCGAGCAAGCTTAAGCCTTGCTTTTCTGTTTTGAAAGCCAGCACTTTTAGCACTTACTACTTCCAAATGACACCAGTTTGAGTGTTCGATATATACATTCTAGATTGTAAAAACGGTTTGTAACCACAGCCTCTTTTCAGTGCTGCTGGAAATGCTCTGACTGCTATAAGCTGCACAGCGGGTTGGTAAGAATGCGACAGAAGGGGCTCCAAGTAACACCGAGGTGACACGGGTAGGGTTACTGATGATTTAGTGGGCTGCACAGTGCTGCTGGTTAGTAGGCGTTTGAGATGTAAACTCAAAGAATCCAAGCACTCAGCGTAGCTAAAGATCACATTTTACTCGTTGGAAGGGTAGCTCTGTTAAGCAGAGTATCCTGGACAAACTCCAGCATAGGTAACTGCATTCTGTTTGAGCAAATTCTCCCTCCATTTCCAATTAGGAAAGGCATTTATCACTTTTGTCTTTGTACCTCTTCCATGATAGAGGTGAACAAAGGCAGCAATTGACACTGATCAGCGTTTTGACACATTGGTGGAAAAATGGGCTTGCTAAGTAGGTAATGTTGAATATTGACATTTTAGATGGAGACCTCTGCACAGTTCAGTCAGGGACAAGTGACAGTCTGCCATAGACTACAGAAACCGTTCTCAGTATAAGGCAAAGAGAAAAACAGACTCAGCACAAGTACTGGGGCTGCACCACTACAAAGTTCTGAGTGTACCATGAGATAAAGCATTCAGCATTAACAACCAAGGAGCGCTCCTGTTCTTTCTCTCTCTAGTTCCAGGTAACATGTGTCTATCTTACCACAGTAAATGCTCAGAGAAGAGCTACCACTAACCAAGAGATGAACAGAGTCAGAGCCCATATTTCTAAGTTTGCTTGGGATGAATGGCTCTATAAACCTTTTAAGTGCTGTGCATCCTGTGTAATCAATGACACTAAAGTGAGTCACTGACTTTCAGTGGATGCACTGAAGACTGAGCAAACTACCACATCAATACACAGATAGAGACTTTGCTCCAGCATTTCTGCCCAGCTGGGAATTTCAACCAGGTGGGTGCTTTGGAGTTGCTCTTGGCCCACAGGTTTCATCTAAGAAATGCCACCGTACAACGTATATGCTTGAATACACTTTAAAGTATCATTTCTTCGGGTCCAAAGGGTCCTTATGAAGAGCTACAGGACAGGAGCAATAACATACATGCAGACAGACATAAGATGGACACATCTTAGTAGTATTTGTATGTGAATGGCCAAAATGGAGCTGTTTGAAAACATTCCCTGCAAGTATTTCTGGCTTTCCTGACCCTGCCCTTCTCTTATTGGTGTAATATTTATGATCTTGTGTATCTGAATTCTTCCATTGAGAGTCTTATGCCAATTCACAGACCAGGTGCTGTGTAGGTGGGTGCTGTGTGGGTTTCCCCTCTGCTCAGATGCCTGAACTACAAGAGCTAAGCATCACGTTCAGCCAGGCCTGAACACCCTTGGAGCCAAGATTAACAATCTGTGCCAAACTATGGAGGCAGGCTGGGATCAAAACATCGTTTTAAAACTTTTGTTAATATCTAGTTATATACATAGTACAAATCTTTCCACAAAAAAATGTCTTTATCACTTGTGCAGTCAAACTTACACCTCATTTATCAGAATGTCAATAGTAGATGCCCATCCCTGATCTCATACTAATTCATTATTACTTAATTCCATTGATTTCAACAGAAGGGATCAGAAATCCCATCAAGAGAGAGAAAAAAAAAATATATATTTTTGGCACTTCCTTAAGAAGTCATTTGTGAGCTAGGAGTAGTTGTTTTCATCAAATTTCAAAGGATTATCAGGTTTATAGCTTTTGGTTTAGTTTATTAATGGTCCAATCTCAACAGCCTGCTAGGATTTTCCTCCAAAGAGAAAAGGACTTATTCATAGTACCAGCATATTTCCAAGTGCTCTCCAGAACCTCCTTCAGCTTTGTAACAGAGGGAAGGTACCTACATTCAGCATCTGGTCTGGATTTCTGAAACACTCTAGACTCCACCAAAGTCCCCATTTGCCTCCCTACTGTCAATCCTTGTGGGCTGTCAGTCTCTTTTACTGAGTCTTTGATAAAAACAAATACAAAAACCAATGTAAAATTCAAATAGGATTGGGAAGAACATTTGGTATCAGATTGCCTTGAAACCTACTGCAGCTTTTTACAAAACTATACCCATGTTCTCCCAAGTTCTTGGGCACATCTGGAGTTTCACAGTTTTGGATCAAACCAGATGACAGCAGTCTGTCAAAAGACAGCCAGGAGCCCATCAAACAGATATGCAAAAGAATTAAATGAAGAAAACTCTTTTGAACCCAAAATAGAATTTTCTGTAACACAGAAATAGTTCTTTTTCCAAACTTCCTTTCATGGAAAGGACAGAAAGTTAATTCTTTGTCTGAAAACAACACATTGGCTTTGCTGATGACAGTCTTTAGAAATAGAAAGGCAAGAACATTTACTACTGACTATAAGATCATTTTACATATGTGCAAGCAGTGATTGTCTTGTGTGTGACAGGAAGGTGAGACTGCAACCACACCAGGATTTGTGGTCACCTTTGAGGGACCCAGTTCTGACCCAAAAGTTTTATATCTCAGATACAGAAAATCTTAATTAACTCAAAACACTGTTTCAGACTGAAAAGCCAGCTCGGCTTGTTCATGAAGGGCTTCTGGGTTCTTTTGAGAGATGGTGGTGCAGAGCACTGTACTTGGCCTCAGAAATTTAATTGTACCTAAATTAAGACTGAAAATGGATCGGGCTGGATTAAAGCCTAGTGGGACTCTGGAACAGAGATTTCTTGCTCTTTCCTTTGCTAATATTTTTCCAAACTGATTTTTGGCAATCCTTTCTTTTTTGCACCCAGTTTTCCCTGCAAATGAGCAGTGAAATTCCAAGGGACACTATCAGGAGTTAAAATCACTCAGTATATATTTGCCAGCGCATGCAGTGTTTATTTTTAAACAGTGCCAAAAGTGTTTATAGATAGAAACAACAGGACAACCCATAATTAAATAACTGTTTCTGCTACATCTGCTATTTAGCAACTTGAAGGAAAATAATTTCCCAACAACAAATAGGAATGGTCAAGAAAGCTCTCAAGTTTGGGCCCATTATTACCATATAAAACAACATATTAGTTGCTTAGCTACCAATCATAAAAGAAGCCCAATTAAAAATGAAAGAATCTTAACTAGCTGCATGGAATATAAAAGTGAAAAGTTAAAAGCTGTCAGGTGGTTAGTGGAGAGAATACTGAGAAGTGATTGACAAACTGGGCTTGCTTTGCTTCAAATTTGGCTTTGATTCAATAAATGATTGACACACTGATGTCGTCTGAAATAGCAGATTGTGCTTTGGAGAGGCTATTTAGCAGCCCATTGATTGACAGGTTACTAAAATTGTCCCATGGACAGAGGTAACCAAACAGAGCTTTATTTTGACAGGTGGGCTTTTTTTTTTTTCACCTGTATTTACTACACAGTTTATATTAAAAGCAGAAATAGAGAAAGGACCATAAAAGTGTCATTCAATTTCCATGAAAATCGCTTGATGTCTCCTTTTGTAATACTGTTCCACAAAACTAGACTTCCATTCCCCTATTAAGTATCCTGCTTTTTATGAAAGACTCTTAAAGCCAAACTGAACAGCCTCAGACTTCTTCAGAAATGGAGGCATGTCATCAGCATGAAAGCCCTTGCTCACCAAGCACTCTCACCTTCTCAAGGCAGGAACAAGGGACACAACCATCCTAACGCTTGGTGTCCCCAGCTTCCATAAGCTAAGGATGGGGTGGATCAGCATCTAAATTTAAGGTTTACAATCCTGAGTAAGGCAATTTGTAAGAATTCGTTCAGTCTTCTCCGAAACAGGTGTGAGGCAGCACATGATGCTACAAGGAATTTCACCACTAATAACACAGGTGCTTCAGGAACACCTGATGATCTAGGAGCAAAGAAAAAATACCCTGACCAGTGATAGTCATAAAAAAACCTCCTAGCCTTTTTTTTTTAATCAAAGAAAGAGCACCACACAACATTTTTCCCAAGTAAGCATAAATACAGCATTATTCCTCTTCACTGTTAGCCTCCAAACCCCCCAAATACTAGTTTTCTAAGTTTATTATCACTCTTATCTTGACATTTTTAATACAAAGCCAATTACTATTGTTGAGCCATAAGCCTTTCTTGTTTCTGAACACTCCGATTTTTGTTCCTACATTTCTAGTTAGGAAGGATGTTGCCTACTTTGCCTCACAGTTTTTATTCTTAACATTTTGGACTTCCATAAAACTTTAATATTTCTAATCTTCTTTTGTAACTCTCAGTCATTTATACAGAATGCTCTCTGTTTTCTATCTTCAGCTTCTCAATTGCACTTTATTCACTGCAAACTCCCTTTTATTTAACCCAAAGAAGTTTGCACATTGGTTGCATACAAAACACAAAGGATGGGCACTTACCTTAGGCATAAACAACCTAAGTTATGTAAACAAGTTTGCAGGTTATGCTCTCCGTTTACAGAGCGAAAAAAAAAAGATTGTTTCCCTAAGAGAAACTCCTTTACAGCACATATTCAAACCAGACCACGAAGGCAACACAAGAAGAAAATATTACTGATAGCTGCTTACCTGAGGGAGCCAGGGCAGGATCTCCAGCTGAAGGGAGAAGGCAGCCACCATAGTGAACGTTACAGGGCAGCTGTAGCAGCTCACCTAAGTAGTCCCCGTGCTCCTCAGCAGCTGCTGCTCGTGAGGGTGATTTGCAGTGTCTACAGGAACCACCTGGAGAAGAGCTGCCGAGTCCCACCCAGAAATGGAGGCTCAGTCTCCTGGACCTAGAGTACAAATGTTTTCATGAAAAAAAATATTTCTTTTTTTTATTTTATTTCCTTTAGTTTTCACATGAAATTACTGGTTTTGCTGCATGAAAAATTTGTCCTTTATAGCAAGAAGAGGTTTGTTTTTTATTAAAATTACATTTCAATTACAATCACATTAAGCATTTCATCCCTTTCAGTGGCTTTAGCTTCCAGTTAAACTTTCTCTGCATGGTTTATTAAACAAATATGCTTGGTATGTGTAAACTGTTTGCCCATTCATCTTTACCTGACATTAAAAAAAATCCCAGTATGGTTTAGTGGATGACATAGTTCAAGTGGCAACATAGAGAATTACAGATTCTTAAGGTACTTAGCACCTCACCTTTCTCCTGGCCATTATCAGAGATAGAATACTACGGGCTTTAGAAAGTACTAGTATCATTTTAGCCCCTGTATTATTCTAGTCCCCATACTATTTTACAGATGCATCAATTATTCCAGTTGCCAGCATAATTTTATTCTCTAACTATAAATAATAATAACAAATAATCATACCAATAAAAGAAAGAATAGGCTTACACTGCACAAACAATTCATTTAGGGCGTAATGGATAGCATACATCCCAATACCATGGTGACTGGGTGCTTTATAATGAAATTATCCTGATAGATAGGGGTATTTGCATACTTTGTCAAATTGACACCGCTATAGCCATTTTTAAAAGCAATTTTAGGCCCAAACATCTGTGCCTTTCCCTTCTGCTCAGGGCAAGCACACCCAAGTTTCTAACCCAAAGTTTCCCATAGATATTTATCTGGTTTTGTCAACGCTGTAATATATTTTCTGCAGTTTATCTGCTCTCTCTGTTTGGCTGGCTACTTAATCTTTAAAAGGAAGAGAGAAATACAGCATCGAAGAGCTCCCAATATTTACTTACCTGCCTTTGTAAGTGGCCTGGCCTCTCCCATCCCCTTAGTGCTTTCAAAAGAGGAAAGATGTTCTACTTTCCAAAAGAAAACTGCTCCTGCCTTCATTTTGTGCCTCCTCCAGAACATAGAACCTCACAACCTCTTAGCTACTGGCAACTAGCAGACAAGACCTTTCCAAGTGTGAATTTCATATGGGCACAGGATTCCTTAGAAACATTGCTTTCTAAAGGAAGGGACCAAATTCAGTCCTTGTGGCTTTCATTTCCCTCCTTCCCAGTTTGACTAGTGCACAGTTATTTTTTTAATTCACTGAAAAAAAAAACCCCTGATCTCATCTTCAAACTCCTACTTTGCAGTAAGGTATTCAGCAGTTATGCAGGCGTTGTAGAAGACATGTCCATTTTATAATTTTGACATTCACAGCATATTTTAAAAATATATGAAAACATATTTTTCAGTGGAATACAGTACTTTAGGAAAACGTTTTGGAGGAACACTGCCTTCTTGATGTTACATTTTCACCCTAAAAGTGGCTGTTCTCAGTTTTTCTTTTTTTTTCAGTTATGTCTTTTTCCAAGAACTTTTCGAAGACTACAGTCCATTTCCTGCCCAGTTCCAGCTAATTGTTATTATTTTAAATATGTTGTTATTTTTTAGAAAAGAAAATAAATCCACTAGTCCAATGTGCCCGCTGATTAGGGACTTAACTCAAAATCCACTGAAGAAAATAGGAGGTTTGTGGATTGCAGTATGAGCAACTTTTAGATCAAAGTAACTCAATTAGCTGCTTGTGCCGGTTTGATTGGGAAGTGGTATTGCAGTGTTGCTGTTCTTATTTCAGAAAAAGTGGCGTGTTTATTGTTGTTTTTTTTAAACTGGAGATATGTTGTGATTTGAAGAAGGAAAATTCAGTTCCTAAAATGAGAGCTTCCAGGCTGTTTCAGTCTGCAGTAGGTTTGCAAGACGGAATTATAAATTCTGGAAATAGGATGTCATAGTTAAAAAATGCATGGTGAGCCTTATGTATAGTTCTGAATGAGATCTTATGTGATAGTTTGGCTGATGACATTGTGATGTAAGATGAACCACAGATGTGGCTGCAGCCAGAGCTGTGCAAACCATTGCACTGTTTTAAATTCTCATTACTTGGCCACAAAAGATTATTTTTTGCAGTTAGATGGGAGTTCAAAATCAAATGCCTTTTTTTCAGCCAAAGAGTGAATCCTTCAGCTGAAGATGAGAAAGCAAGGGGCTCTGGAAATGCTGCCTGCTGTTACTCAAAGTATAAATTATTAGCAATATCAGGATTTCATCCCAGGAGGTGAAATTTAACCTTCCCTACCACCCCACCAAACTGGAGTAACTGAACTGTGTACAGAGAAATGCCTGAAAGGGGGAAAATAGGTTTTGTCCCAGTGCTGCTGATCTACCCCTTTGTAGGGCAACAGACTGTTGTACAGCATGGCAAAGAATATTTCTACAAAAAATCCCAAATATATATTCTATAAACAAAAGAGTATTTGTCTAAATGTGAAAAACGTGCAGAAAAGAGTTCTTTATAGTGACCATGAACACACAGGGAAAAATTATAAAGAGAAAGGACAAAATGAGATACAACTAGAAAGGAACATAATAATAAGAAAGTGTTTGGTAAGTGCCTTCTCTACACAGGAAAAGATCTAGGAAAGATTACATATGTCACTCAGCAAAGAGAGAAAGCTTTTGTCAGATCACCCTAAGAAAGCCTTTTTTAGTTTCATCTTCACTACAGGAATCAGCTGTGATCAGATTGCAAAAATAATCAAGACCAGTGTCAGAATAATGGGAGCTCTGGCTACAGCAGGAAGAAGAGTTTCAAGAGCACTTAGAAAGCACATAGATAAGGTGGTCAGGCCATTAAACTCATCTTTTCAGAATTTCAGAACTACCAGTGATCATTCCTGAAGACCTGTGGAGGACCAGTGATTTCCAGAGTGCAAACACAGCAGCTACCTTTAAGGTGGAAGGGTAGGAAGGGACCATTGGATCATCCTACTTTCTGTTCATATAAAAATACTGGAACAAAATAATCAAACTATCCATAAATCTAGAGTAAGGTTTTTGGAGGTGAACAACAGACAACATGGATTTATTCTGGATAAATTATGTCAAACCTACCTAATCTTATTTCATGACACTGTGACAGACCTCATGGACAGGGAAGTCACATTTCTTGCCTTCTGTAAGCTTCTACTACTGTCTCACAAAACAGTCACACAGGTGAGCTGCAGGATATCCCCAGAGGACATTACTGCAGAGGGCTGGAAGAGGTTGGGAAATCATACTCCAAAATTACACCTTCATGGCCCATTGTCAGACTGGAATAACGTCTGAAGTGGGCCCGGCAATATCCAGTAGTTTAATTAATGTCTTAGAAGGTGGAGCAGAAAATATTTTGCCTGTTATCTGCAGATGGTACCAAGCTAAGGAGAACAGCAGCAGCCTTTGAAGACAGCATTGTAATACAGAATGATCTTGACAAATTGCAGAAACAGTCTGAAAAAATAGGATGCAATTCAAGATGAATCAGTGCAAAGTTGTCACTGATGCATAATCAGCTGTTCAAATATAGGATGGGGACAACTGATTACAAAGCAGTTCTTGCAAGAAAGCATCTGGGGTTACAGTGAATCAGAAGCTGTACATGAGTCAACAGTGTCATGCTGTTGCAAAAAGGGCATATGTCAAACTGGGACATATAAACAGGAGTGTCATATGTTAGACATGTGAAGTAATCCCACTTGGTGCTGGGAAGATTTCAAACGCACTACAGCATCCAGTTTTTGGCACTGCACTTCAAAACATATGTTGTCCAGCCACAGAACAGCGAAAATAGTGCCAGGTCCAGAAAACACGACCTACAAGGAATGACTGAAGAAATCGGGGTTGTTTGGTGAGTAGATGTAATAAGTCTTCAAATATATTAAAAATAACTGCAAAGAGGAAGGAAATAAACTGTTCTCCATTTTGTTTGAGAACACTATAAAAAGAAACAGACAGGTTTCCCAGAAGCATTCAATGATAGGAGGATTTTCTAATGGTAAGGCCACTGGAATAGATTGCCCAGAGGAATTGTTGAATCTGCATTGCATCGGTCAAATGTCCCTCAAGAGTGAAACAAGGGTAGTTAATCCTGTCACTGGGCAGAGAGGACTGCACCGGATCACTTACCAAGGTACTCTGTTCTGAAGGAATCCTCAGTCTGTCTGTCAAGTTGATTCTTTCAAAATCATTGCAATCCCGATGTAAAAAGCAGAATCTTTTTTTCCCCAGTGATTCTGAATAAGAAGGAAGTAAACATTGAAGCTGACAATATCATTAGCTGGCAATATTATTACATATTGAAAACTTTTAATTTCTCAAACCCAAAGATTTTCTAACTTTTTTTTTTGTTTGTAGAACTTGTCAGAACGACCACTTTCTCTTTCTCTAAAGTGGTAGGCAAAGAGTGAAGGGGATCATCAACTCCAAGATTAATTTCATTCCAGGTGAATTATGTACCTACATATCTGTAACTTCTAGAAAATTTAAAAAAAAAAAGAAGGAATTAAAAAAATGCTCACATTTAATTATCAGCAAAGCAGCTACAGAGAGAAAGACAAACAACAGAAATAAGTAAGATAAGACACTTCAAGTAACACAGCTGAGTTTGTTGTGACTACTTGTGATGGGAACTGTTATCAAAGTCAGGTACACAAAGTGTATTTGGCCCTTTGTTGTGCACAAAAATGTCTGCAAACTTTTACTATAATGCACAACAAATCACACACACTATTTCGAAATATCAGACCAAATCCACCTCAAAGCTATAGCAATAGAGGATTTTCACTATCCCAGACCACACTATTGTTCCATGTAATCTGCACCTAACCAAGAAATTGGAAAACCTATAAAACATACCTAGTTGATTGTGTATTGCTATATTTGGGGGTAGAAAATTCCTTCCAGATCCCAGTGGGGAATTCAGCTCATGCCCTGAAGCATGAGATTTGATTACTCTTTTTTGAACATGCATAACTGCCATTGCTATTACTGGTCATAACATTTTGTCAGGAAAGAGAAATATTATTCTGCAATGTAATAAAAATAGATAAAATTCAATATAGCTTCAGAATCATTTGCTACATTTCCAAAGTAAACATTAAGCACCCATCAAGATTATTCCATTGGATAAGCCAAGGAAGCCTCCAGTGCTATCTGTTCATTTTATTATCTCTAATTTTCAAGTTTGCAAAAATGCTTTCAGTAAATATTATGGGTTCTTCCTGTGCTAAAAGAGATGCTAAATGACCTTCACCAACTTAGTTATAAATAACAGAAGCAGGGAGCACACAAATGCTATATAGTTTCAGCTCTATTCAAACCTATCAGCAAATTCTGACCAGTGGATAAAAACGGACACCAGATTCTGCTTGCTTTTTTCCCCCTTCTTCATAATCCCACCCCAGTTCCCTCTTGAAAGGCATTCTGTTCTGTCAGCCATAATGGCATCTGCTGGTGGAGACAGGAAGCCATAAATCTGTAGGGTTCCTCTCGACCAAGCCTTGTTAATGCTCCCATTTATCACTGAGGATAGGGTGCCATCTCACTAGTGCTCTACTCAGAAGTCCATCTTCTCAATTTCCCCTTCCCAAAGGAGTAACCATTTAAAACAGTGACTTTCTCATCTTGCATGTTGAGACTGAAAACGCCACTGATACAAATACCATACCCAGTGTGTAGCATTTGGATTTAAGCCATGACTCTGGAGAACAATAGCTGCTACTTGCTGATCCCAGACTACACTGAATCGCTGCTTTGCTCACATCTAGAGCTTGTATCTTTTCAACTTGCACAAAAGTAGCAGATCCCAGATGGAGAGGTTAAAATCTGAGGGGACTCTGTCATTTGTCACCCCAGCCCTAATGCCTGCTGGTGTCCCAACACGTTACTTCGTGTCCCATGGTTTGGGAGAATTAACACATCACTGTGTTAAAAAGCTTTTAATACACAGTTTTTCATAATCAACAAACTATTCTAATCAGAGGTGCAGTAGCTTTCTGTGCAGCCACAGAGGAGAGGAAATACAAAACCAACTAGAAGTATCTCCATTTTTCTGATTTGGGAACCAAGATGCAGAAGCTGAAGGGTTCAAAATCCCAAATCAAGGCAGGATGAAATATGAAAAGGAAACCCTAGCTTGCCACCCTGCCTCTGAACTACCTGATCCAGGTCCAGTGCCACAGTTACCAATTAGATAGCGTGTCACTCCTTCTCATCACAGTGTGGGGATAATTGTCCCACTGCTGCAGATGCTGTAGCCCCTCTTGGCCCTGTGTTTACACCTGCCTGAACTGGAGACAAAGCAGAAATCCCCTGGTGTGCACCAACAGGATTTTACACGTGCTGCATACAGGTATAAGAGGTCTGTGCAATTCCAACTGATTCAAGCAAAGCTGTTCACTTCTGAGTGAGTTATGCCAGGCAGAAGTGGAAAAATGAGTATTTTATAGTAGTGTTATTCTATTTTATCTTTCAAACTAAGCGTTTGCTTGCACCAATAAATACTTTCAAATTGCTTATAAAAATTGCTAGAGTTCATGCAGGGAAGGCTATCAAATAATTTAAGTGAAATCAGTTAGGTGAACACTTTCATAAACACAATCTTGTATTAGGCTGCTAAATACAAAGGTCACTTGGGGGTCTTCCCACAGAAGCTCATTCCCTGCCTGAGCTGTGGGACTGCTGGCTGCAGATCGCCAGTGACACCGGCTATAACACAGCGGCTCTTGCTGGTGCTTTGTAACAGAGCCTGATCTAACAGATTGATTCTAGAGGGATGCAAATTATTTCTTCTAAACCCAGTAGTTTAATTAGAAAGATAAAAATGCCAAAACAGAAAAAAAAAAAGTATCTAAGAACTCAGTTCCACGGCAAACTCCAGGATTAGGCTATGGAGTATTGCAAAATGCAGTTTTAAGAGGTCTTATACAAAATTATAGTTGAACATACAGAAATGAATCCATCATTTCAGACCCAAATCACTTTTAAACCCTTAAGTTGTTAGTAGCAGTGGTGGAAAAAACCCTGAAATGAATAAACAGGGCAGGGGAAGTTATCTCCACGCATCTTAGGGAACAAAACTGTTCGAAGCTCCAGCATCACCTGCCCCTTCTTGGTCTGGCAGTTTGCTGGGCTCTCTGAACGGGTGAGAAACTCTGTGTGGCTGGACCGGATGTAGATTTGGCTTGTCATGAGGGTGCAGAAGCACCTGATGAACATACCTGGTTCCCCCTAAATCCAGGTGCCTGGGGAAATTAGCAGCGGGTGCTTGTGTGCGACGTGCTAACCCTGCTCTCCCAGGCTCATTGGTGGCCCAGTGCTTTCCTGCTACAGAAGGGCCTCAAAGAAGCCTTGGGTTTCACCTGAACTTCACCAAACTTTGCATTTACGTCCAGCCACGCCGGTTCCTCCTGCTCCTCCTCACGCAGGGGCAGCCGTTGAGGTGAGAAACACTCTCAGGAGAGGAACGGCGCCGGTGCCCCCAGTCCCGAAGGCATCGGCACCCGGGGAAGCACCGCTCCCAGCAGCAGAGCGGCGGGAGTGACCCTCACGCACGACACCGGGATTGTCTCAAAGCCCCGTTATTCCCGGGAAAATGCCCTTCTGGAGCCACACGGGGCGAAGAACGAACTCCCCTACACAACCTCCCCCGCCCTCGGGGCCACCCCGTGGCAATCTCCCCTCACTGGGTGCCGCGCGCTTCCCGCCGCTCCTCGCAGCGCCCTCCTCTCCCCACAGGGGGGACAGCCGCGCGGGGGGCGCGAGGGGTGGGCGCGCAAGGGTGCGGGGCGGGGTGCAGCGGGACGGTGGGCGGAGGTGCTGTGCGCAGCGGGATCGTGCGGTGCGCAGGGGGGTGGTGCGGTGCGCAGCGGGGTGGTGCGGTGCGCAGCGGGATGGTGTGGTGCGCAGCGGGATCGTGCGGAGCGCAGCGGGATGATGCGGAGGGGTGCGGAGCGGGGCGATGCGCGACGGTGCGGGATAGTGCGTAGCGGGGCGGTGCGGGATGGTGCGGAGAGGTGCGGAGCGGGGCGGCCCAGGTGGCGGCGGACCCGGGGCCGGCGCGCCCTGTCTCTTTAATAAACTGCTCTGCCGCCTGTCTGCGCGGAGTAAATTTCATCCTGTCATCAGGTCGCGGAGGAGGAGTTTGTTAATGTTCAGTTTGCTCAGTGGATCGATGTTTGCTGGCATCGCCTCGCCCTGCCTGTGTGTGTGTGTGTGTGTGCGCGTGTGTGCCTGTGCGAGTGTGTGTGTGCGAGTGTGTGTGCGTGTGAATAGCAGATTTCCTTCCATCCAAAGCCTCCCTGTCCTCTCCCATATCACTCACTGCCTGGCATCTGACAGCACGGAACCTGCAGCGCTCCGCGCACACACACGCACGCACACACACACCACGCACACCCGGGCACCGCTCCGCCATACAGCTCTGCGAGGAGGAGGAGGAGAGGAGAGGAAAGGGAGGAAGCAGCCAGCCCCACAGTCTTTCCAGAGCTGCCTTTTTAATATATACATATCTATTTTGTTATTTATTTATTACCATTCTCTGGCACTGTGGGCGCCTTTCATTTGCTCCTGAGCTTGGATGTTTGAATCAAAGCAAAGCAAGTGTTGCAACAGTTAAAAAAAAAAAAAAAAAAAAAAAGCCAACCAAAAAAAGAAGAGAGAGAGAGAAAGAAAGAAACCTAGATCTCTAAAATAAAATAAAAACCAAACAGGTTCCTATCAGTGAAGTGGAAAGGAGGGGGGCAGGGGAGGCTTGAGGGGGGTGTTGGGGAAAGCAGCTGAGAGGCAGAGGCAGAGAAACACGACTCAGGAGCGTCTCAGGGCTCTCGGATCTGGGGACAGAAGTGAGATTGGAGAAAGTAGAGCGATGCCAAGGAGGAAACAGCAAGCACCCAAACGGGCTGCAGGTAAGGAGAAGCCATCCACTTACACAGCCTCTGTCTCTCCACTCCTTCCAATCCTACCCCCCATCTTTATTATTATTTAGGGTCACCCTTGCTTTTCCGGGCTGGATCTTTATTTATTTATCCCCCCTCCCCCTCCCTTTCCCTTCGTAACTCTGTGGAGCCAGTTTCATTCCTTATTGCCAAGATCTTTACTCTGACATGGGCTGTCCCCTTCCACCCTCCCGCCGCTCCCACCGCGCTCGGTCCCCGCTGCCTCCTGCTCCGAGCTCCCATCCTGCCCTGGCTAAACTTTTCCCCCCAACTTTCTTCCACTCGGCTTCCCCTTCTCCCCCGGCCCCTTTCCCCCCTTACCGAACCGAAAGCAGCCTCCCATTTGCTTCCCGCTTTAGTCCTTTCTTTCTTTTTTTTTTTTTTTTTTTTTTTTTTTTTTTTTTTTTAAATTTTTCTCTTTCTGTGTTTTTCCCCCCTCCTGGTGGGTTTTGTTTTTAAAACGTGCGTTTCGCGAAGTGGGTCGGTGTGGTTTAGCTTTTATTTCGCCGTGTTTCTGGTGGCAATGCTGCCCGTGTGTGTGTGTGTGTGCGCGGTGTGTGCCTGAAATAGTACAGGGACTGTCTCTGCTGATGAACCCGGTGGGGAAGTTCAGCCTTTGATCATCAGTGGTGAAAATTGCAACAGGAAATAAAATGAAACGTTCTGACTGTTAGGAGACAATCCACATTTTCAGATCAAATCCTTCTTTTGTTTTGTAGCCGAGTTTATATATTTGCACATGCCAAGTGGTTTTGCAAATTTTTTTTTTATTTTTTTTTTTTTAGAGAAGAAAATAGTTTGCAACTTTGGAAGTGTTTTGTTTTGTCCTTTGTAGGGTGTTCTTTTTCTTTTGGGGGCCAAGAAAAAGAAACAGATGAGTGGGCCTGTATAGTAAATCTTTTCAAAGAGTTTTCTTTCAGGCTGCTTAATTGCTTTTTATTTTTTTTTAATAGTGTGGTGGGGTTTTGTTTCTGGGAAGCGCAATATGGAAGTTCATTTTTCTTCTGCCAGACCCACCCACTGAAAAATCAGCTTTCCAGTTGATTGCCAGCTTTGATTTGACATTTGATTGATCACCTGTCATCTTGCTGCCTTTGATCTATTCATTCTTGATATATATCAATAAATCACTCACCATGGTAACCCAAGTGCCAATGACGTAAGGCTTGCCCTCTAGATTCTCTTAGCCAGACATGCACAATTATTATCTTGTTTGGCTTTTAATGTAGGCGGGATTTTTCCCCTTCTTTTTTTTTTTTTTTTTTCCCTTTGTGTCCTTCATCAGATTAGTTCTGTGAAGAAAACTAATATTTTATGATTTTAGTTTAAAAATGGTTTACTATTTTTTCCTCCCCCTTCTGAATATTTTCTAGGTGTAGCATATTATATGTGGGACAAAATGTATGGGCAAGTTTAGTGGCATACTTGAATAAACTTTGTAAAGTAGTGCTTGGGATTCATTCAAAGGTAAATGTTATTTGAGAGAAACTAGGGCATGCATAACTTTTATAAACTGACATATTTTCCATATTCATATAGGTGTAGGACAGTGGTATGCAGAGAGAGTCTTTTGGGACGTGACCGATGAATGTACCTATGCAGGTTGCTAGTGTGATTCCTGGCAAGCAAAGATCCCTTTAACCATAATAGTTGAGCTAGGAGTGCATATCTATCTATCTATCTATCTCTGATGAGTTGCTATTATTGTTTTATTCACAAGGAGGTTATATCTGAATAAAGCATTAACGTTTTCAACTTGCAGGATAAATAGCTATTTTTTCATGGATGCTGATCATCACAGTGACAGTGCTAGAATTGCTCCTTTTTTCTCTCTGTCAGGAGCATGAGGCTTCATTTTATTTTGTTTTCAAAGTAGGATTTTCACTTGGAATGTGTGTGGTATCTTTTTGTAGAAGGGGCACCCTGTTCTTTTTTAGAAACATAGGCTACAGAGTAAGTAAATTTTTTGCGAGCAAAGCCCATGCTGTTGTTTCCCGGGATTTCCCTGCTGAGAATACAGTAAGATATGTTTTTATCCAGAACGTTACAGTATTTTTGAGAATCCTAATGATGAGGGAAGAATATGAATGACCACAGTTACATCTCTCCTTCCTTATTCTCGCTATAAAATGTGCATTGCTCTTCAGTGGTGCATTTCCTTGCTTATATTTGTCCTCAGATCAATGTTGTTTCAGGTGAGCAAAATACTGCAAATGCAGTCCAGTTTCATCCAGCATAACCGATTTGAAGTAGTTCTCCTGCTTTGAAGTTGTATTTGTGTGTTTGTAGGGGGTGGGAGGTTTCGAAGAGCAGACGTGCCTGTTGTACATAGTCCTTAAAACTGACTTTCATTTTCAGGGATAGTACTGAGGTTCTGTTTTGTATGGTGAAAAATACCTCAAAGTGTCAGTAGACAGACTCTGCAATAAGAAATGAATCGCTAATCAAGGCTGATAGCAAAGGTCCTTCTTCCTTTTATTTAAAGGAGTTAATACATTATATATTACTTAATTTTCACTTTTATTTATTTCTAGTTGTACAAGTTCAAAGGTATCAGTTGCACTGCATTTTGTCTTGATGGCAGCAGAGATATTGAAGAGAAGTTTGCAACTTTTAGCTTCTTTAGATACTTCACCTCCAATGGAAGAAAAATGATAAGCTTTATGATTCTGGACATGCCTGCTTTTGTCATTGCTTAAAATTAAATACTATGCACAACTGTAAATAATTACTACCATG
Organism: Brachypteracias leptosomus; assembly: GCA_013401335.1. Taxonomy (NCBI): domain Eukaryota; kingdom Metazoa; phylum Chordata; class Aves; order Coraciiformes; family Brachypteraciidae; genus Brachypteracias; species Brachypteracias leptosomus. The sequence goes on along the minus strand of VYZX01028670.1, from coordinate 237,823 downwards.
CTCTGACTTTGAAAGCAGGTTTCTAGTTTGATTAATGAATAATGTAAAGGTTAGAGAGAACCAGCGAGTGAATCAGAAGTGAAGTCCTGCTGCTAGATGAAAATCTATCTAGAGAAATATACATGGCAATTTTGTCCTTTTCTATTATTAATTTTAAGCCTTGTATTCCTAAGAAATATATTACAGACCATTGTAATGAAACAAGGTAGTGTAATTGGATAAATGGGGCACTATTTATGTTTGATAATGGGGATTTTTGGTCTCAAATTACGCTCTTAAAGACACTTTATTTCGTATGAACACCGAAACTATGTCAAATGCATTTTGATCTTCCCAGGGCCGAATCTTTCCTGAACCATCATTCCTTTTTGAGATCGTCATTTCCATTTCGATAATTCCTGCAGCAGATAGTTGCAGCTCTTTGTATCAGTGCCTGCTTCAGTATCATACTTCTGTTTACAATAAACAAGCCATTTGTGTTGTAGCTTTCACCCAAATGAATCACAAAGGGCTTTACAAACTGTGAGCCCAATTCTTCTCTTGCTCAGGTGCAAATCAAAAATAGCTTTACTAGCAGCATCAGTGCAGTTGCATGAGTACTGTCTGCTCCTGCGAGTAAGAAGAGGCTCAGGCCCAGAAAGTACTTCATCCTTCAATGAAATGCAGCCACCTCTGGGGTAGAAGTCTTGTAACAATTCCATAACAAATGGTAATATATTAACAGAAGGGTGGAAAAAGGGTGGGAGCAAAGCAGAATTGCTATTCAGATTTTATTCCTAGGGGTATGAAATAGCTTTCAAACACAATTTCACTGGATTAAACTCTCCTTTCCCCTGCAGCTTGTTTAAATGTGCATATTTTATTTTGTGATCATGAATTGCTAGTTTGCTTTTTTAAAGCCTGCAAAGAAGAATCTGGACTTAACGCCTTTTCCGGCTGCAATTTTATATTTCTCCTTTTCTCTCCCTATCAGCTCCAGTAGGCTATCTAAGAACCAAAGCTCAGGCAAAGTACAGCAGACACAGATATCAGTCGCATTTATTTTGTTTATTGGAGCAGTAGAATAACACAGTTTTGGTTTTGGAAGAGTCCTCACACAACAGCAAACAGAAGACGGTTAGCAGCCAGTACTTTAAAGCTGCAGTTTGCACCTTAGCATTAAAAGGTTATTTAAAAGAGAAACATATTTAGAAAGTGAAATTCTGCTTCTGCTGAGAGCAGAGTAAATGACCAGCTAGGTCCGATATGTATATTTCTGTGATGAAAGGAAGCAATATATACATTTATTAGTAACCAAGACCGCTGTGGCTTTTTGAGAATTATTTGTGTCCTTCATTACAGGGGCAATAGAAGCAGGTTCCAAGCAAGCAGTACTGAATGAAACTGTAGAAATGGCAGCACTGCTTTGTTTAAACATCCTCCAGAAAAGCAAGTGCACATCAAAACCACCTAAATAGCTCGTGCCTCAGAACCTTTCAGTTGCATGCACATCACGATGCTGACAGATGACAAAAAAGCCAAGGTGTTCACAAACAAGAGGAGCCTTTAAATCCTGGTTAATTAAATATATTCCAAAATAGGTACTTTTGCAACTAAAGAAGCACCAAAATTAGTCGCCATCTGCATTAAATTCTGGAATCGGCTGCTAAGCCCGAAGCTGCTATGGATTTTTTTCCCATGTCAAAACTCAGGCCTGAATGGGACAATTTGAAATCGTGTTCATTTTAGTTACTGTTTCCTTATTTCAATTTTACTCTCACATATCAAAGCACAGTATATTATCACTATATAAAGAGTGGGACTCACCAAGAGTTCAGCCCCAGAGACTTTGAAATAAATGATGTTTCCATCAGTAAATGACACAATTTTATAGCACTTTTTAAAAATGTCCATTGTCAGAAATTCTTTTGCACAAATACTCTCCCTCTTCTGTGCTCTCTAATTGAAAAGCCCATTTTCTTCAAAACAGTAGGATTTTGGTATTTCCTCCCAGAGATTTCTCCTCCATTAGTAGCACCCACCTCAAGTAACTGTTTCCCTTAGAAGAGGTCCCTGGAGTTCCTCCGTAGCACAGAACCAGAGTGAGCCTTTCTCCCATCATTTTACTTCCCATCCCGATGAGGACATCACTCCCAGAGAGCAACTCCAGACTCGCGGAAAAAAAAAACCTGTCAGTTGCTGTGGCTGCAATTCCCAACTTAGCAGCAGCAGAGGGAATGGAACTGTACTCTATCAATTACAGTTGGAACCAGAGGCTAAACACTTATTGTGTTAAGCTATTGTGCAGATCTTAAGAGCTCAAATGTAAAAAAAATACCGTGTCAGCTAGTGGAGGGGAGAATCAGGCCTGGTCTTCTGCTTGATGACGTATTACTAGCAAATGCAAAGTAATATTATTCAAATTCTATTTAATGCTCCTCGGGTTGAGACATGTGTGTACCATATTTTGCCTTAAAAAAGGGGTATCCTATTGACTTTACTGCTAAAGTAAGCCTTTGTTTTTCCCTGCAAAATGAAAATATTTGTGAAGTTTTACCTCTAACGCGTGCTCATGCAAGCAGAGAGACATTTTCATCTGTCTCTGAATCTGATACAGGAGTCAATTGGAAACACATTACACTCTCAGCTGAAGTCTTACATTTCATTCGTGCAAGAGCAGTGATTTTTCATTACCTATTTAATTACAATAATTTACATGAGAGTGGGTCCAGTTCTGCAGCTCTTACTCAGCACTTTGCTTCAGTGGGTAACAGCCCTGTGTAAAGATTGTCTATGTAAGGCTGGGCTGTTTAGCTACAAAATGAAATATACACGTTTCTTTAGTAACATTTTGCCTCTGAAAAGGGACCAGATTCTTTCATTAAGCTTTAAATCCAGGGAGAGTTCTGCTTGTAAGTTGTATTACTGATGGTTGCATGCTATTCTTTTCCAAGGTCTGTGTGGCTGAGCTATTTGGCTCACTCAGCTAACTTCACTTCTCAAACACGTTTCTATTCTCTGTGTTAATTATTGAACACTGTTTCTTGGTACCAGTAGATGATACAGTCTTTTAAAGAATCCTTTTTTTAACGTGCAGTGTTAATGTTGTGCACATGAGCAGCAGCTCTTCAGTAAATGCATGAAGACGGTTTTGCAAATCAGAAGCCTAAAAGTCCCATGTAGTTTTAGGGACTAAAATCAGTTCTTTCTCATTAAGGTGACCTCTCACTTGAGGCTGTTGGATCTTGGCACCGAGTCATTTTTACCATGTTATAATAACGGCTTCTGCAACTCCGAAATATCTTGACAGCAAACTGTGTATGTTTTAAGGTTTCAAGGAGAAATGCATCCTAGAAGCATACTGTTTCCCATTAGATTTACACATCCCTCTTTAACTGTTGCTGGCTTTCCATCCGTTACCTTGTGAGGTTTTTCAGGCAAAAAGAAGTGGAAAAACTGGTCTTATGATCTAAGTGTTGCATTAAGTGTTTCATTTAGAAAAATAAAGGGAATCTTTGTTTCCCTAAAAGAAATGTTTCCCCCCCTTGCCCTAGGAAAAAGAAAGTCACAACAATAGGTTTAAAATGACAGGATTCGATTGTGGAAAATACGTAGTTTATAACGTGCAGCACCCGACGTCCCCAAGTATTGGTAAAATTCCACAGTTAAATAGAACAAACAGCCCTAAATGTATTGGAAACAGATCCACACATACATACCTGCAAAAAGGAGAGCCAGGCACCTGCCTGGGAGAGGGATGCACCATTCCTATTGACAGAAAGAGGAAAGCTCAGTTGTTTAGAGAAGGTTTCTATTATTCCACCAATATTTACCCAAATGTCAAAACTCCTGTTGTGCTAGGAGTTGTGTCCCCTGAAAGTCCTTTGTTAGTGTTTATTTTCTTTAAACCCCCAGCTCCTGGAGTCTAGTGATTATGCAAGTGGCCAATATGCATTTTTAAAGGAAAATTTATTTTAAACTCCTTTCTATGGAGAGCTAAATGGTTGAAAACATGCAGCCTAAAAGTTCTTGAGCCAGAAGAAAAATGCCAAGATTCTTGAAGTGACTGTTTCTAACATTTCATAACTTTCAGCTAGGCTCATGAGTTTTGAGGTTGTGCTTCGTGATTTTTGAATAAATAAGGTTGGTAATATTGCTTTTAACTGATTCTGATGATGAACTGGTGTATGTGTCTGCGTATATAATTATATCTGTACACACACATAATACCAGTAAACAGAATACATAACATAATGATGGAGTGGAGTTACGTGAATAGTAGCTCTGAATTTGTATTGCTATAAACAAAGCGGTTTCGAGAGATAAGACCATCAGTTCTTGAGGAGTGGCTTTCAGTTGAAGTTTCGTGGAAATTGTTTTTAGTGGCAATTAAATCTAGAAAGTTAATAGCCAGTAACTGTTCTTTAAAGTCTAAACACTTGCAAGACCTATGAGGAATGCAGAGCCCACCTTTTTTTCAGATATAATCAGGCTCAGCTTTATTGAAAAAAAATTTACAACTAGCAACATTAATGCTGTATTTTTATTGTATTAATGCAAATGAGATGCTGACTTCTTTCTTTCATCTCCATGGCTTGTATCTATTATAGCTGTATCTTATTCCTTTCTGTGTCTTTTCTCCCTGTGTTCTGTAAACTGCCAGCGTCTAATGATACTGAGGCTCATTAAGGTTACTCACGATGCTAAAGAGACTAAGGGAAGCATCCTTAGCTCTAGATGACTGTAGAAAAACAAAACTACTGAGCATATGGGGAAAACTAATCCAGATCAACCCTTTCATTTCTACTTTGGCAAACCCTTAAAACTGAAAACCTTGAAACTTACAGAAACAGGAAGAAAAAACTTTGCAGGAAAGACTGTGCACTGGAAAGAACAGGTCATTTTTAATGCACATCCCTACATGACAAAGATAAAAAGCAATAAAGTTTTAAGGAGCTTTCTGGCTCTTCCTGCATGTCTCTCAAAAGACTCATTTAATTGAAAAGCCTGTTGTGCTTGTTTTTATGCATGTAAAAGAGAAAAGGGGTAATTTTGCACACGGCCTAATATTCCAGTACAATATAATCGGAACTCTTTCTGGTTGCTTTTTAAATCTCTCTGTTCACATAAAATTAAGACCCACTTATCTTAAATTGTAGTAAATCTCATTCAATATTGCTTTCATAACTTAAAAAATGCTGTTACATATTCCCAAAGCAACTTTGCTGAAGTGATATTTGGTCTGTTTATGTGGAATCTCTGCAGAATTTATATTGAAAAAGGAGCAGCCCACAGTTCTTGTTTTTAATGAAAGTAATTAAATTCTCTAGAATACCTTGATAGCAAAGATCTTTTTTCTAGTGAAACTCTGCTTAGAGGAGATTGAAATGAAAATCTGCACATTGATGCAGTTTGGTATGTGCAGACAACAAACCTATTTCTATCACTCACCCACCACTTGAACAGAGTAATTTTTTTTTTGGTAGAAAGATTTTACTCTGGATTTTCCATATATAAATAATTTTGTGTGAATTGCACTAGGAATCACCACCACAGTTCATAAGGCCTGCAATTTCCTTTGTACATATAGGAAGAACTCATTTACTTCCCGCAGTGAGTGGACTTCACAGAGAAGAGCTGGATCTTTTCATGATGTACAGTTTTATATTGAAGAAACATTATGCTGCCTGATATATTGGTCTACCAAAATTAATTTTTTTCTGTCTTTTTCAACCATGTCACAACATTTATAAGCACAGTACAAGTAGCATTAAATTAACATGTGAAAGGAGGAGGAAGCTAAGTAGTTATATTGATCATCTGTAGCATTAAATGCTAAAAAAATTAAAAGCTTTCTAGTGCTTTTGATTAGCTGCATGGTCCGTGCTCGTATATGTGTGCTCTGTTAGGAAGTGGAGTACTATTTCTTCACACTTGGCACCTTTCTTCCAAGGATTTCTTACGAACGCTGTGTACTCCTCACAATAACCCCAGTGAAGTAGAATATTTTTTTCTCTTTTTACAGAAAAGGCAAATTGAAGCCAGGAGGTATTAGCTGATTTGCTCAAGGTCAAAAAGCATTTGTTCCTAATTCCCTCCTCTAGGTACTAGATCACATTTCTATCGTCAGTGCACTTCCAGGAGAAAAAGCCAGGCTGGAGGCTCAAGGCTTCCACATGCTGCTGGGGTGAGAAGAGGGAGCAGCCCAGCTGGGAACTGGGAGTTGGCCATGGAGGGGAGCTGGAAAGGCAACTTCATCCCTTCCGTGCAACTCCCTGAGGCGGAGGAGGCAGCACTTTGCTCCTGTCCAGGAGCTCCCAAAGCGGGAGGACTCACAGTTAGAGAAAGCAGACCTCTGTCAACTCTGTTAACAAGCCAAAGGAGCTTTACTAGGCACAATAATTTAAGTCATTTACCTTCCCTGAATTGTCCTTAGATGTGTTTTTGGTCAGTGATACATTTCAGGACCAGAGAATTTGGTTGCTGTTAATTTTCCTCCCTGTATACTGTTCTACATTTCTCTGTCGGACCTGGGATCTAGCTTTGTACTTCTAACAGGATATAATGCATTGCCCTGAGAAATATGAAAAACCTGATCTAATTGCAACTAAACGGGACATACACATTTTTTCTCCACTCAGACTGCCAGAGGTGGTTGGAAATCTCTGGTAATAGAGTTTGAGGCTCTGATTTTTGTTAGTCACCTTCTAACATTAAGGATCTACATCCTTACATGGGCATCTGAAGAGAGACTTGAATTTTCAAAAGCTTTTAGCACCAAGCAGTTCCCATGGGCCTTCCTCAGTTCCCTCCCTTGTGTAAACGGGAGTTGTTAAGCCTCAATCAAGGGCAGTGTTGTTTTTCTAAGCTGGAGATGTATGTATTGCCTATAGAAGAAATATGATGCAAGTAATAGCCTATGGATTCATTAAGGGTTGTTTATGTTTATCTTCACGCTGTATTACCTTTCAGGAATGGTCGTTTCAGCCATTATATTGACAGGAACTCAGAATAAATCTTAGATAATATAAGGCTAATCTGCCATACCTGGGAGACCACCTGCTACCCTCTCCAACAGAGACCAGATCGTTCGGTGCTGTATCACCAGGTAGGGCTTTCTTCTCTGGAGCCCTGGACTTGGGAAGCTCTCCCATGGCTCCTTTTCATGTGGAAATTAATGCTTGCCTCTATTTCTGAATAGCAGGTTATTAGAGTTTGTATGCAAATTCCCAGGATGGGAATTTGTCTCTCTTTGATAATTGATATAATAATATATATTTTTAGTGGTCCAAAGTCCTTGAGCTTGAGCCTTGTATATGTAATTTATGTTTATTTCTTACTGTTATTAAGTGTAATTTAGTTGTTGGTGCCTTTCATTGCCTTAGATTGAAGGGAGTGTCTCTATCCCATTGCCCCTCCATAAACAATGCCCTTTTAGGGTTCCTTATCCTGTATCCTTGCCCAGACATTTCCTAGCCTGTCAAATACTGTCATTTTATTTCTTACAGATCATTCACAGTACGTCTCCTGTTGCACACACAAATAAGGAACAAATGCAATCAGAATGCATCATCGTTTAGCATAACAAATAAAACCCGATCTGTGCAGATTTCCCTTAAAGCGTCTCTTAATATGTATTGTCAAAATGTCTGAAGATGTCTTTTACTCATAAGCGTTTAATTATTTGTGACAATTAAACTAATATTCAGAGCAGGAAAAAAAATGAGGGTATTAAATATTTTCTCTTCTCAAAAGCTAACAAAACGTCACCTGACATAGCAAACTCCTTAAATTTTGTATTTCAAACATACCTCACCACTGAAAAAGCACTTGAACAAAATTACAGGGCCTCGTTGCACAACTCTGGATTTTGTATTGAATTTGAGGAAATTGTATTTTTAAAGCTAGACCAAAATTTAAGGGCACATCATTAAAGCATCTATCAGTAATAGGCAGTTGAATGCTTGATGATTAAAAAGGAGTTTCTATCTGTGATGAAATTTATGGCCAATTGATGGCAAAGGGCCCCTCTGACTGAATCAGGGACTCAGACCTGGGTTTTGTAGCTTCAGCTGCTTAGTGTCTTTTGCATGAGAAAAACAACTCAAATAACACAGAATAAGTCTGTGTTCAGAATTATAACTCTGTTTTGTTGGTTTTGTCTGATGAGCCCTGTAGCCAGATAGATTGTTTGAACTGGAGAGGCAACACGCTTTGGACCGGGCAGAACAAGTAGCCAACACTGCTGCCCAGGTCTCAGCACCTTCATCTGCCTGGCAGCCTTTAATATGGTCAAAGTTCAGCTATGTGATAACAAAAAGGGGGAAAAAACCAGGGAAGATCTTGAAAAGAACAGAAAACCAATGGAGGCCTTGAGATCAGTGTGATATGGATGCTGGAGTACCACATAGCCCCGGGCACGAGAACAAGAACATCTATACTACGGGCACAACAGTTCCTATAGTCAAGGTTGTTTGGGGTTTACTTCTGAGAGGTGTGATTTCTACTGGTTCTCATGTTTCCAGTTCTGAGCTGCTCAGAGCAACCATTTCCATTATTAAAATCTGTGTTTCCTTCCTTAAAATGTTCTCTCTGTAATTTAGGGTAGGATGTTATTTGGCAAAAAATTAAAAGATGTACATCAGGGTTTATTTCAAAGCTGTGGGACCACTGTGCTTTCTGGCAGTGACGTGAACATTTTTCAGAGATATCTTCTGCTTTCCCTGAGAAAATCCACCCAAATTTGTCTGACTTATAAAGTCTAAAAGTTGCTGTTGCCAAAGAATTTTTAGAAGGTGACACAGCATTCTCCAACATGCCATCTCCACCACGCATGCTCTGTTCTTGGTTTCTCTTTTTCAATTACATTCCCTTAAAATATGTTTTAGCTGGAGATAAGTAGGACAATTGCTTTCCCTGCTGCAAGGACAGCAATGGGCCTGAGCAGTCAAAGGAGAATGAGGAAATGGTTTGTCTTACGTGTTTAGCTGGAGCCTGGGCTCTGAGATAGGAAGCAGGGAAATTTAGGAAGCAGAACATGGACAAGCAGGGGTAAGGATAGGAGCAGAGAGCATAAAATTATAAAATATTTGTAGAAAGTGGTGGTAAAAATGTACACTTGACTCTGTTGCCTGATCAATGTAGAGCATGATACTCAGCATTAGCTCTTGGCAGTAAATGCATCCAACAGTTTCTTTCTAGATTAAGATCTGGGTGGAAATCAGTGTGGTTCCACATGTGCAGTTCCAAGCTTCCCTCTCAAAAGCCTGGCTGGGCCCTGGTTTCGTCACAGGCAGGGGATGGATCTGTGCAGGAGATTAATCTGCCTTAACTGGGAAAAAAGATGCCATGTGAAGGCCGCTCGGTGCTGGGTCCGTGTGGGAGTGCGGAGCGTGGGGAGCTTGGGCTGTGACAGGGCCCAGCCAGGTCCTCTTCGGGGACCTCGTCAGCCCCAGGGGACCTCCTTTGATGTGGAAAAAAGAAAAATAGCTTAAAAATTGACAGAGTTGTGCCTTCCACCCCTTCTTTTAAATGGTGGTGGCAGTGTCCAGTCCCCGGGACATTGTGCAGGCAGTTCAGGAGTGGTTGCGAGGCTGGTGAGGAGCACCCTTGAAACAAGGAAAACCCTGATGCCCTGACAGGAGCCCAGAGGAGATGTGTGCAGCGCGGCTTGGGACCACACCTTGGCTGGCAGGAATTATAGAAGAGTTCAGGCAGCACACTGAAAGGTTGGTGAAGGCCATATAGGATTTGTAATATTAATATGTATAGAGCAGTTGGGAGGTGTTGTGTGTGGGGCTGCCCGGTGCACAGGCTGGGTGGGGTGGTGTGGAGCTCAGGGAGCACAAGGCCGCAGGTAGGCTGGAACAAAGCTTGGAAATTACTGGCAGTTAAGTAGCTGTTGTACAAAAGCAACCAGCTTGGAGAAAAGACAAAGAATAATGCCCAGAGTTTCAACCACAGATATCTGTTTAGATAAAAAAGGGCCTGTTCGTCTGAGATCTCTTCTCATGCTGCAACATGCAAATTGCACAGGGCTGATCCTGGTGTCGCTGTGTGAGTAACCGCCATTTGCCCCAGCCGGCGCTGGGCCCTTGTGCTGCTGACTGCGCTTTGACTTGGGGCAGGGGTTTTTTATTTTGTTTCATTTGCTGCCCTGTGGGAGATTTTTTTCATAGAAATTGAGTCTTTCTATTTGGAAGTCAGTGACAAAATTTAAACCAGGATCAGAGAGAGTGGAGCAGGTTGCCTTCAGGATATTGTAGTTTTGTGTCACCTCCAAAGTTTGTACATTAAATAACTAAAATCCTGAGAATATTAATCTAGAAAACAGTCATCCCTGTATTAGTCTTTTGCTGTTTCTGTGAACTTACTAGATATTTTATAAACTTGTGATTTCAGTTAAACAGAGATAAATCATTTGAAGAAATATTTGTGGAGGCATGGGGAGGCAGATGGATGTTATGATGCCATCAACATCTGCCTTTCCACTTGTTTGGATTAGGGACATTTTACCTTAATCATTACCAAACATCTTTGCTAAAACCCCTTCTTTCATTTTTTATCGCCTATGAGGTATAGCCAGGCAGGTTTTCAATTCATATGTTTGTGTGTGTGTGGTAGGGTAAAGCACTGAAATTTGTTGTTAGACTGACTATATGAACAGTCTCATTTTTATGTTTGTCCTCTTTCATTATAATTGTTTGGAAACATTTTGATTTGCTTAAAATGCACTATTTTCAATATACAAAGTATGTACAGGGAAACAAGGGAGTGATTATGAGTTTCTCCAAGGAAATAAGCATCTCTTAGCCATTATCCTACAACTGGGAAAGTTCTAATATATGACATCTATATAATTTAACCTAATAATTTTTTTTTTACAGTGATGTAATGGGGAGAGTGACCTGGACTTTGTAAAAGTTCCCCTACTTACTGCAGATTCCCAAGGGCAATGTAACATTCTAGACAGTGTTTTATATGCCCTGATTAAAATGTAACATATTTTTGCATTTCCTGTGCAGTGACCTGTTAGTGCTCATAGACAGAACACTTAAAGAACAGTTACAAGGAGACATTTCCAAATGTGCCTAATATGTGCGAGTTTTTATAACATTCTTATTTCATTTGAAATTGCAGCTACAGCAGGAACCATTCAGACGGCGCATTGATTTAACTTTTTAATCCACTGTTTTGCTACGTCAAGTAAAATAAATGTTTGTTTTTAGCTCCTTTTTTTGCATTGCTAAAACTCCTAACTACTTGCTTTAAGCTTGGGATTCTAAAGGGAGCTACATTCTCTGAAATTTAAAGCTTGCTTTTTGTAGCTGCTTTCTCACAACTCCCCCAAGAAAAAAAAAATACAAAAGTACAACTTTAGCAAAAAGGGCTTTTATATCTCTATCAATTATAGAAACACCAGCTGCAGTAGATTACAAATGTGTTTGGCTGATTGTGGTGTTGTGTGGGGAAAACTGTCACAAGGAGCTGGATTCTGTTCTCCTCAACAGCACCGGGATGTCGCACAGCTCCCCGGGCTGCAGCCGGCACTTCTGTCAGAGCTGGAGTGGGCAAGAGCAGGATCTGGCTCTGCGGCTGCCAAACCTCACACTGCCAAATCTAGCTCTGTCCTTGCATGCACATCCCAGCGCTAGGAAAAAAATATGGAGCTGCTGAATGTGAGCACAAGTGCTCTGTGTCATTGTGTGTACATGTGTTTTTCTGTGAGCTGAAGCAAAAGCCACACCATTACGTCTGCAACCTGGACCAGAAACCTCTGGGGAGAATCACTCCAGTTGTTTTTCTTTATTTCTCATATCCAAGATATTTGTTTACGTTTACTTTCTTGAAGAACAAAGTGAATGGAAAAGGCACAACAGAACAAAAATTGAGCAGCCCACAAAGGTAAAGTAGCTGGAATTCATAAAAAAAATACGATATCAAGAGAGCAAGACAGGATGGGCAATTTAGCATTTTTGGTGGTGTTGAGCTCAGGAAAAATTGGTGTATCAAAGTATGTGTAGGTCCTATCACTCCACTAATATCCTGTGGTAAAAGGGTAGCAGCATAAGGGCTTTCAGTTGGTTGCGTCTTGGTGACTGTTTCATTTATCTCATTGTGCTTTGGGTTGCTCTGGGAGGACGTGGTTGGGCCCTGGTTTATTTTAACAAAGAAAAACTGACATAGCAAAGTTCTGTGTATACTTTAGAGCGAAAATGCAATTTTCTATTTTCATTTAATCCCAGGAATGTTGGCATTTTCCAGGCTGTCAAACAAATGAGTGCACTGGAGGACAGTTAGATATGTCTGTCTAGTTCATCTATCTAATCTACCTCATTTCTAACGTGCCCATCACCATGGTGTCTAGGTGGAAAGTATCTGCTCTGATTTTGTTTTTTGTCTTTATTGGCTGTGGTAACTTAATTGAGTCCTAAGAGCTTTCAGATTCATCTGCAAAAAATAATAACAAAAACATTATCAAAATAATGATTCATTTTTGTACTCTCCCTCAGAATTTCCCCTCTCTCTTCTGAGTGTATTTGGCCAGTTCATTATTGTTGCCTTTTCTAGAAGAGGTTATATTTTAGAGATGTTGTATTAAACTGGAGTTTTACCTGAGTCATCAGGGACTCAAAACTTCATTTGGCTTCTAAAGTGAATTCACTCATGTCCTCTAACTTCCTTCTGCTTTTCTCTGCAGAAGCTGACTTCATTTACTAAGCCACCCACTTTAGCAGCTGCATCTGTTCTGTGACCCTTTGCCATATAAAACATAGGTAAAGGTAATAAAAAGTAACAGAAATTGTGGCTTCAAAAAATTATATCTTCATTTGGAAGCCCTGGTTTCTGTTAAATTTAATTACTGCCCTCTCTGCCAATTAGGTAAAAATGCATCCTAAGACATAAGTGAGCAGTTCTTCAAAAGCAGAGGCCTTGAGGTCTGTGCTAAGGGGAGAAAAAAGGCTGCTGTTGATTTGCTGTATCTGTGCACGTGGTTGTCATGAGCTGCAGGCACACGTGGGGAGAACGTGGTGCAGTGGGGAGAACGTGGTGCTGCCAGCATGCACAGTCATCCCACCAGAGGCAGGGGTCACGGTAATTTTAGAAACGTGTCTGCCAGGCATGCAGTGGCATCAGCACGGGTGTGTGCCACCTTCTGCTTTGGAAGAATGTGGCCTGAGTCGTAATCAGTTTGCAGAAGTCAATAAACACTCGTGCTGAAGAAGCCAAGCAACCAGCGTGGTGCTCCAGGAGGGAAAGAGGTTCGCTGAAAATGCTGCAAACGTAGCTTTCTCAGCTATAATTGAATTTGATCTCAGCTGTACAGTTACATACAGCTCCTTTTCTACTCCTCTCCTACGTGTGTTGAAAGTGTCTTTATAAACCTACCCCTCAAAGATAATTTCATTGAGAGCCAGACATTTCATACGTGACATTGATTTCTAATCCCATCTGGACTGGCAGAACGCAGATTCCCAGCCCTTGGCCTCAGCACGTACCGTGAGTTCACACAAACACAGTAACCATCGCTCTGGCTGCTCGGTTAGTCCTGGAGTGATTGAGTAAGAGATGGATTACTCTTTCCAAGATTTAATTTCATCTTCCGGGTTTGCAGTGGACCGAAGTATGGACATGATTACATTTCACAGGTTTTTCTGTGATTTAGAACAAAAATTATTAGCAGAGCTGGCTCAGCAAGGAATTTCTGATGTAATCTATACCAGTTACAGGCAAGGGGTGTGGTAATAGGGAAAGAAAAAGGAGAGCTGACTGTTTATCCCAGTTGACTGAGACAGAAAACAGGACTGGCAGGATGACAAACTGGCATAACCTTACACTAGAAAGCGCAACGATTCCAACAAAAGTTGTTGCCATGATGTGCAGCTTTTAAAAGAGCCAGGCATAGGAAAGGACTGTTTCTTGGTGCATCCTTCATAACAGCTAAAACAGATAGGAGTAAGATCAGTATCATACCGTTTCTTTAGGCGCTGTGGCAGTATGTGTGTTAAATAAGTGCTAGGAACTGGTTTTCAGGGTTTTGGGGGTGGGGTT